>PVKU01005314.1:0-64519 GCA_004027475.1 Anoura caudifer | reverse complement strand
CCCGCAATTTAGAAAACTATGAAGGTCATGAGATCAAACAAAGATTGAGAATGAAGCTGACTGGAAAGATATGAAAAATGGGTCAATGTATAACTCTGGCTTGGATGTTTTTATTAGAAAGGATTTGATTGAAATAAAACTTGAAAAGATGCCATGGATTTATAGTACACAGGTGTTCTTTGCATCATTCTTTCTTCTTTTCAGTTAAGTTTGAAATTATTTCAAAGATCAATATTTTAAAACTAAAGTTTTGTTCTGCATTTCTTTATAAATGCTGAAAAATAACTTTACCAAATTGTAATTAGTATACAGAAAAGCTGCACACATTTCATTTATACAATCTGATGAGTTTGGACACACCCCCAAGAAACCATTATCACAATTAAGATAGAAAACATACACATCACCCCAAGTATCTTCTGGTTCTCACTTGTGTGCGTGTGTCTATGTGTGTGTAGAACACTTAACATGAGATCTATCTATTCAACATATTTTAATACTGTAATGTTTACTCACTTGTGGTATTAAATACTCTTTTGACAGTATTTAATACTTTTTTGAGAGACATTTTCTTTTTTTCCTATTCTATTTATGTTGCATGAAATTTGGGCTTTGACTAATTTCCAGTATAAGCTCACACAGAACTTCCCATGAGAAACTAATAGAGATATAAGATCAGCAACTGTGGGAGGAGTGCTTTTGAACTTCCCTTTTATTCCCTTTGACCTGGACACCTGCATCCGGGTGGTATCTCCCTAAATTCGTCATGACAGTGAAACAGGAAATGGCAATCTTATCAAACTTCCTGGAAATCCTTCTTTCCCAAGGAAAACAAGGACAAACTCCACTTAGGCAATGGTTCCCTCCGCAGCGCTTCTCACAGTGTCCTCCAAAGCGAATCCGTTAACAGATACCCTGAAGGGATGGTAGTTTTATGGCAGAAGCCAACACTGAACTCATATTTATTAACTGTTGTTCAGAGTAGCAATTTCCCATGAGATTGTGCCCTCACAAATGACACAATATAATGTTGAATGCTTCACATAAGACATGTCATTAACTGCAGAACTATTTAGAACTATTTATCATGTGGCCTGCCTCATTGTGCTATTTTTCTTTTTTTTTTGCTGATGCCATATGAACACAGAATTTCCCAGAAGCAAATAAATGGAACACCCCAAAGAATGAGTACAGAAAGCAGTTCATGTACTTCATAAAAAAGGAACAAAGAAGCAGGATGAGGTCAAGGAGAAAATCAGGGCTGACAGGCACAGTGGGGCGAAATGTTGCGAGGGGACTAATAGGCACACGGAAGCTTCTGTGAATCAATCACCAAGGCAGATCAGACACCGCATTTGCCTATTCTGACAGTCTGCAATTGCCCAGTAAAGCCGCCAAAGAATAGTTTGAAAATTATCAAAATGTATCTAAATGACAGATGTCAAAAGATCATTGTTTCCTCTAAAATCTCTGTGGTAACATTATTTCATTATTTTAAATTCACATTAATTTTGTATAATCTATTTGGGTGCTTACTAGTCCCAAAACACTGTTGGAGATAATAAGGGGTATACATGGATGAAAATGGTAAAATCTCTGACATCAGACAGCTGAAAGTCTGAGATGATGCTGCTCTAATACAGAAGACAACATGATACATTCCTTTGGGTTTTGGTTATTGTTCTTTGGAGTCTAATGCCAGCGGATAACACAAAAAGCTATTGTAAAACTTGACCAAACCTGTTTGCTTAAAAAAAGGGGAGGGGTTAGAAGTTTGAGTGGGGATTGTAAAGGATCTTCATTTTAGGGATGATCGTGTCTCTTTTCACATATGGTAGGCTGGGCAGGATTAGCAAGTGGCAAAAATCATGGTCAGAGTGTCCCTGTTCAGAAAGTGGGAAAGCTCTGTGGAGTCAAGATTTTCAAGGAGGGGAGAGAAACAGCACAAGGAGGCAGAAGTGGGCAGAATCAAGGAGAAAATATACCTGACATACTTCAATATTTGCCTAAGGCCAATGTAGGTACCACCTCTGTCAGAGTAAAGCTTGCAGAGGTAAGAAGGAGAACACTGACCTCACAAACCCCTTCGATTCCCCCACACTGTCAGTGCCTTCACAAGGCTCTGCTGTTCATGCTGCCTACTAGCAAATACTTGGGGGGGGGGGTATTTCTATTACATTTTTAAATGAAAAGATTTTGAAACCCTCAAGATGTAGCAATAATATGACAAAATTTGTAAGACTTACATTATAACAGTTTTCATTAGCTCCATGACTCACTTAGGGGTTCATTAAGTAAATTCCATATTCTATCTGGATACAGCGGTTTCTTTCCCCCTCCCCATGCTTTGTTGTGGCTGTTGTTTGGTTGTATCATTTCCTCTATACTAAACATTATGAGTGGGTGTTTGGACTTCAAGTGTTTTAGAGCGTATATGCTCAGCACAGAGGAAAGAGAGAGGGAAAGCTTATTATATATTTTCTGCAAAAAAGACTCCCTGCCCAGGCTTCAGATTTACCTTAAAGAAGATATTCTTGCAAGAAATATATGGAATTTCCAATGTTATGATTCACATACTCCATGTTTGAATCTAAATGAACAATCTAGAGCAGGAAATATGTTTTTCTTGATCTTCTCGGTGCTTGATTTTATGGTTTGCTCTGGGCATTTGGTTTATTAACTGTAAATCCTAAAAGCAGAGATAATTTTTTCAAAGCAATGAAGCCTGAACAAAAATGTAAAGAAAAAATAAGCCTTTCAAATGTCCAAACTAGAGCAAATGCAACAGATTTTTTGTAAAAAAAAAAAAAAACAATATAATTGTAATATCCTAAATTTGATCATAACTTATTCTAGAGAGTCCTCTTTTGTGTAAGCCAGGACAAATTTAACTGCAGGAAATCTCTGGGTGCAAAATGTTTATTAAAGGAGTTAATGTTGATTCATCTCCCTTTCTTTTCCCAAAAGTATTTCATTTTTTACATTGGTTTGAAGCAGTTTACAAGTTATTAATAGTAATAAGTATTAATATTGAGTGATAATTACTCTGCCTGTCTCAAGTAAAGGAGTTTGTCACATAAGAATCACTATGATACATCTTCAAGCAGTCTCAGACGCCGATGTGTGTCGTCTGTGAGGAGCAGTTTGACTACAGAATAATGTAAAACAGTTTGGGAAAGAGTTGTTTTGGAAAGTGATTTTAAGGAATTCAAGCATTTTTAAAAACATTTTAACAATACTAATTTTAATCACTTTCTCAGCTTTCTTTGACTTAAATTTTGGGACAACTCTAAAGTTTTAAGACTATAGTCATTTTCCATAGAATAGAGGTAGTGTATAAAGTAATTTCCCTTAGAAAAATATCAGCTTCCACTTTATCTCCCATATTCTGCTTCCATGCTCCCTCCATCATCATTTTATTTGAGAATGATATTAATGTATAATAAACATTTTATTTAAGAATTGCATTAATGTAAAATAAACATATATTTGAGTTTAGGAATTCAGTTCTTTGTTTGTATACTTTAAGTGTTCTGTGTTGGGTATTTCATTAAATACATACCTATACATTTATAAACTAATATATATAATATTAGACACTTAATTAATGTGTACATATAATATATAATTATATATGTGTAATTTGCATAAGAATACTGTATTTATTTCTTCATTGTCTACTAGCTCTCTGTGTTGCCACTGAGAAGTCAGAAGCTGTGCTGATTCTTGATTGCTGTATATAGGTGTGACTCCTTCCCCCTTTGGAGGTGTATAGGATTGTCTATTTGTTCCCAGCTGTTTTAAAACTTTTAACGTGTTATGCATTGGTGGAAATACACTTTCATTCACTGTGCTGGCATTTGATGAGCTTTTTAAATCTGAAAACAATCCCTTAGTTAACTGAAAATTTTCTTAAAAGGCTTATTTGATGATTTCCTTCCTTCTTTTATTGTGGAACTCATTATTTGGATGTCGGATTTTTAAAATGTCCCTCTTACTCTCTTTTCTTATCTGAACATTCCTTTTAAACAGTACTCTGGTTTGCACACAGTCTTTTGATCTCCACTTGGCCACACAAGAATGGGCCTGGGACCTGGAACACTGCCTCAAGAGATAAAGGAACTTCACGGTCTGTGCTGGACTTATCACCATGTGTGAGAATATCCCTGTTTCATACTCAATATGGGATCCTTTGTTCTTCTTCAGTGCATGTGGGGAATATCCCCAACTTTCTGTATTTCAGACCCATGGAGGAGAGCATGAAGTGGGTTGTGTGTAGTGGTATCTCCCACATGGGCCGCATAGTGGATCTGCTGGCTGTGATGACTGATGCATTGTAAGGGGCTCTATCTTGTGCATTCTTTTCTTGGTTCCAGTTGAGCTTAGTGTGCATTTCATCTGTTCTTGCAGACCTAAAATCATGCCCTGGTCTCTTCCCTCAGTGGCACCCACCTGCCTTTTAAATGTGGCTGCAAAGCTTGCCCACTCATGAGTGAAGAGACCAAATCTCTCTAAAGAAACTAATGATTTCTTTTTTGAAGTTGACTTTTTCCTGCGTATTTTGTTTTCCCTGTTCATTTGTTATTGTTGTTGTTGTTGTTGTTTTCACTAAATTCCATATTAAAGAATTTCCTCCGGTTTGAAGCACAAGAAGTAGGTAGTTCTTAAAGTCTTACAGAAAAACTACTGCAGTTCTCAAAAATACCTGAAAAGCATCCACTAATTCCCTCATCATGCAGCAACAAAGTGTGCCATTGTCAAGTACATGCCAAGAACCTCCTGTGGATGTGCAGTCACCTCTAGAATGTAACTGTCCAGTTGTGTCTCTTCTGCGTTGCAAGTCACACTTGGGTTCCTTCAGTTGACAAACTTCAACTGGGAGCCATAGACTGAAGGGAATTTTTGTCTAAATATAAAAACACTTAGAAGAAGTATCAGTGAAGCTAAGTTAGCAACAAATAATGTACCTACTACATAAAAAGTTGTATCTATTCAATCAAGTGCTATGGTCATTGACTTATTTGCACTGGTACTGGTAGGGATCCACAATGACAGGCCATACCTAGAGGGCAGCTTTGGATGAAGGAACGCAGAGGGAAGGTGAAAATGTAAACCAAAATATTTTCCTCATGTACCAGGTTCCATATAACATACAAAATATCCCTATGTCGATTTTGAGAATCCAGCAAACAAAACAAAACAAAGCAAAACAACTTCTCCCAAGTAATTAGAAGTAAAGAGCAGAAAGAGCCATATTAGTATTAAGAAAGAAAAGAAAAAGGAAAAGAACAGCCTCTGACCTTCAGAATCAGACCTAATACCACTAGGCCATGCAGGTCTCCTACTGAGCAAAAATAACCCCATAGAATATCAACCTCAGGCTAGGTTACTCTGAGTCCATGATAATTGAGACAAAACAAGGCCAGTTCATTATTTTTGTCTAAGTCCAGTCAAAAACAAGGTCACTGTGCCAACCGCAAAAATACCAAATGTCTTTTCATACTGGCTAAAATGAGTGAGCTTCTCACTCTTATTTACCAATCAAAGCATTATTTTCATTCTAGTCTCTTCTTCCTACAAATAAAATGTATTGAGATACCAATCATAAAAGTCCTTAAATTGTCCCACTTTTTCCCAGCACCCAATTTACAGCACTACCTCCACCCCTGCTGCTGCCTTAAACCCTCCGATAAATCATGCCCAAAAGTGCCCAAATTTCGACAACTGATTTTTTTTAACACCCTCTTACTGAGACACTCCATGATTACCTGATTACCTATTGTGAAGATTAATTTTAAATATCAACTTGTGTAGGTGCTGGTTGTTTGGTTAAACACCTGTCAAATATGTTACTATAAAGGCATTGTTTTAGATACTATTTAAATTGAAATCAGTAGACTTTGAATAAAGCACCTTGCCCTTCATAGTGTGGGTGGGCCTTGTCCCACAGTGTTCTTGCTGCAACAAGTAATAAACTCAGTGTGTTCTTGGTGGTCTTTCAATGAAGGGTGTTGCTAATGTTCTGTCCTGCTAGAGTTCTTTTTTTTAAACTATGTTTTATTGATTATGCTATTACAGTTGTCTCATTTTTTTTCTCCCCTTTATGCCCCTCCATCCTGTAGTCCCCTCCCTTGAGCATTGCTTCTCCCCTTAGTTCATGTCCATGGGTTGTACATCTCCCCTTAGTTCATGTCCATGGGTTGTACATATAAGTTCTTCAGTTTCTCCATTTCCTATCATGTAACCAAAAGGTAGCAGAGAAGGATACCCTGATCTCTAAGAAAATAAACTTAAAAACCAGGATGCTTTTTCTTTTAGTTTTTTAAAATTATTTCTTCATAAAAAGAGAATGCTAAATATTTGAAAGCTGTACACAACTATATCTTTTACACAATCAGTAAAATTTTTAGCAAAGTATCAAATCAATTTAAATACATCATTTTAAAGAAGGTTGTGTATCAAATATCAATTATTTTCAATTAATAAGGTACACATTCTCTTCACCTTATCAAGCCTCGTGAAAATATTGCTAAGCAGATAAATAGTTAAAACACATGAAAAATACTAAAAATACTTCTCATAGAATTACAGATTTCTCTCCAAGCAATGTGCTTCTTTCTCTCAAAACATCAGCAATATTACAGGAATAACAAGCATAATTTACCAAATTTGACTTAACATACTTCCTTTATTCTGGTCATCATTTTTTTCCTTTACTTGTACTTCCTGTACACAGAATTTGGACAAGCTGTAATTTCCCAGTCTATCATAGCACATTAAAAAAAAAATATGGGGCTCTTGAGTGTTTAGGCTTTCTGGCAAAAATCAATCCTAATTGGAAATTGGTGAGTTCATTTACCAGGAAGCTATTAAGGAAATTCTGTTTTTCAAGAAATCCCATTGGTTACACATTAGTGACCAGTCCAGTGACTGGTCACCCTCGGTAGAGGGTGATTTAAAAAATGCTTTACATATTTTAAAAAAATGCTTTATATATTTGTGGCCTGTTGCCACTACACCCCAGGCTATGCCCATATCAATACTTACAAACAAATCAGGGTCAGCTATGATTTGCATTTGGATGGAAACATTCCAAGAAAAACCCAGGTGCTACAGGAAGTGATATGGATAATACAGTGGGTGGTGATCTTTCCTGAGTCAATTCTAAAACAATTACACAGCATGGGGCCAGGGAGCAGTGAAGTGTGACAGATGGTCACAAAACCGAATTTCTTTGGTACACAATTTTGTATAGTTCACTGAAACATTTTTACAAACTTCCAATGAATTTTGTCTCCCAGGCAAATTTTTATGTAAAATATTCATATCTTTGCTTATTTTCTCCATATTTAAATAAGAATTATAAAACTGTTGTCAATTTAAAGAATTTTAGCCTGAGTGCTACTAAGGCACTCAAAGGATCCGTAGGGACCATTTGACCCAAACCTTAGTTTTATAATTGAAAAGATCATTTACATGTGTTGCAAAATTGGGACTTGGACCAAGTTTTCTGACACCTAATTCTGCTAAGCTTGTTCTCACTGTGTCTCTTCTACATCACACTCTCTCCTATTATGTTGACAATTCATTTGTTTTTAATTCAGAAGAGACTTTTTTGTAGTAAATGAACAAATAAATAACAGTTTATTTCTTTAACATAAACCAGTACTAGAATATTCTTTCTTTCTTTCTTTCTTTCTTTCTTTCTTTCTTTCTTTCTTTCTTTCTTTCTTTCTTTCTTTCTTTCTTTCCTTCCTTCCTTCCTTCCTTCCTTCCTTCCTTCCTTCCTTCTTTCTTCTTTCTTTCTTTCTTTCTTTCTTTCTTTCTTTCTTTCTTTCTTTCTTTCTTTCTTTCTTTCTTTCTTTCTAACAGTACATAGCAAACATATCCCAGATATTTCAGCAAACTTCAGATTCCAATATAGTCCCAATAATTTCCAAAGAATTATTCATTTCATAGGAAAAATACATAACTTTTTAAAATTTAATTCAGTAACCTCATTTAATAAATCATTAGATCCCACCTTTAAGGCAAATCTATATCAGTTTATAGTGATATTTCTATTAAAGAACAATAAAGATGTCTGGAAAGATAATTAAGCATGAGTTGGTTTTATATACAAAATTGTGATACCGTCCACCCTGGTGCACTCACTCCTTCTGAATTGCCCATGCTCTGGGACTTACCATCATGGATACTCTGGCGGAAGTAAACAACACTTCTGCCCTAAATCTTTTAAAAAAGCTGGGTGAATACAATTGGAAAAACATGTTTTTCTTGTCCATGAGCAGCTACTCTGCCCTAACCATGGTCTTCAAGGGGGCAAAGGGAAACTTGGTGGCTCAAACTGTTCAGGCACTTTCTTAAAGTCAAAGTGGTGGCGAGGTGAAGATTTCCAATCACTTCTCACTGAAGTTAACAGGACAGGTGTGCAGTATTCGCTTAGAACTGCCAACAGGATCTTTGCAGAAAAGTCGTACGATTTCAACTCATCTTTCAAAGATCTGTGCCACAAATTCTACCAAGCGGAGATGGAAGAGCTCTGCTTCTTCAAAGCTACAGAGGGGGCTAGGAAACATGTAGACACCTGGGTAGCTAACAAGACGGAAGGTAAAATTACAGAGCTGCTGTCTCCGGTTCAGTTACTCAGGTTACTTGTCTGGTTCCCCTGAAAGCCACCTATTTCAAAGGCAACTGGGATAACCAGTTTAACAAGCAACAGACCAAGGGAAGACTTTTTAAAGTCAGCAAGAATGAGGAGAAACCTGTGCAAAAGATGTTTGAGAAATCTTCCTTTAATGGGACCAACATGGGAGAAATACTCAGTACAACTCTGGTGACACCTCACAATGTGCCTGAAATCCAAAGTAACATCTGGTGACAATCCAAAAATAAAGGACCTAATTTTAAAGTCCTACATTCAGAAAAAAATTGTGATATTGTAATAATAGTATTATGGTTAGTCAGAAAATAATGACACTGAGTAGTCTCTATTGATTGAATTTTAAAAATGCAAGGTAAGAGCTTCATCATTTAAACTCTAGAGAGATGCTATATTCAGCCAAAATTAAAAATCAGTTCAGTTGTAATGTATAAAATGTTGGGAAAGAGGATAGGAGTGATGGAATCCTTTATCCTTAAAAAGCAGAGACCTGCTGTTAACCCAATCTGATGGAAGTAAGTGAATGAATAGTACGCTGACTATAGTTAAAAGCATTTTCATCTGTCTCAAACTTTGAGTCAGTCTGACACACCCATACATTTACACTTGTAACGACTGCTTTAAAAATTACTCACTTTATAAACCCATGCCTCTCAGTGCCTGTGCCATTTCTTGGTTTCTTCCAACTCAAATCAGAGTTTCTACATATTTCCAAATTCCTGACTCAGCAATCTATGGCTCTGAGTCCTGGAGTTTGTCTCTGACTAGTTCTGTTGCTGCTGTTTTTGAATCTTGGCTATGTTCAGCTACCTCTGGCTTGATTCTAGGCACTCAGAAATCATCAGCTGTAACACTTATGGCCCTGTGATCCTCAATCCCCAAGCCCAGTCAACTGGTTAGTACATAGCCCATCCAAAAATGTTCCTGAACTTGGCTTTGTTCATCTGGTCCCTGGAGTTATCCAGGGACCAGATGAACAAAGCCAAGAAAAACTAGTCCAGAAAAACTAGTCCAGTTTCTTCTAGCCAAAGAACACCATTGCAAAAAAGTAGAGGCAGGGAATTTTTATAAAGTTCTTTAAAACAATAAGTGGTTTACTTAAAGAAAACTACCAGTTAATAAGAGAAAGAACCCAGAGATGTGGATTAGGGATCTATCCCTATGTTAGGTAACTTTTCACCTTGGAATGATGACACATTTCACATCACAGCAGTAACGTGTTCAGTCTGGTCATTAATTTTACCTTAAAAAGTATATTTTCAGGATAATTTCCCAGAAGATAGTATTATTTGATTTTAATAAAATTAACACACACACTCTCTTACCATCCCTTGTAGTGCCCTCAAGAATTTCATATTAGAATAAGAATTAGAAGTGCCTTATGTTTAATCTACTTATTTATGATAAAGATTTAATTAAAAATTTGTTCAAATAAAAATAGATTTGGTACAAACAGGACCTTACACAGTTTGGCATATTGCATTTCTTCAATTATAAGTTCAATGTACAGTTAAAAAAGCTTTGACTGCATTTATCACTTTAATTTGAGTCTGTTAACTTATTGAGCCTCTCCTGCTAGCAATTGAAAGCAATTCTGAGCGTACACTTAAAGATGACTTTCCTTTAGTCAAGCAATAACATTTATTGAACACCTACTGTGTGCCCAGTCTTATAATAAATTTTAAACGTAAAATTTTAAAATTTAAAGATTAAACACACAGTCCTTGTTCTATAATATTATCTGTTCTAGTGAAGAAACCATACAATTAGTAACAGTGTCAGAAGTTCTAACATAGTCATGTTTAGGACTGGCTACTCTGCTGACTTCGGCCTAGTGCTGGACATGGATGCGACAGCTACACACAACCTCTTTAAGTGCCTCATACTATTGTGTAAGGGCAAATCATGATAATAAGTTTCTTATTCTGTGTCTTTCCTGTTGGCTTCTCTAAAAGAACCCTGACAGAAATAGGTTGAATCTAGAAAGTAATTGGAAGCTCCTACTGTACATTAAATGGGGAAGAAATACAGTTAGATATACAGTTGTTAAAGACCATTCTTATAGTACTGTGGGTGATAGACTGGATAGAGGGGCAAGACAAGATTGGAAAAAGACAAGTAAAGTAGCATTAGCTATAATCTATTATGAAAGACTATATCCTGGGCAAAAGTCCAAGTAAAGTCATATAAGAAAGGGAAAGATAGATCAAGAAACTACTCAGAAAATTAAATTTTCAGAATTGGTAATTGGGCATGGTGAGTGCAGGTGTAACAGGGTGCAGCCAAGAGGGGGGGGCCAAAAAGGGAGTTGGAATGGGGCCCAGAACTCACGGTGTCCAGGAAATATTAGAGGGACATATAAGATGTCCTCACCCCCCCCACAGGTATGAGTTGGGGGAAGGGACACATGGAGCAGGGACATGCAGAGCTACTAATCCATGGCATGGTCCTTCAACATATCTATAGCCTTTGGCTGGTAGCTTAGATGTGTTAAATAGCTGTGACCATGCTCTGAGCCAGAGGGATGGAAAGGACTCCCCCCAAGATGTGACTGGGGGAGGAACCTCAAGTCACAGCACCTGCGTGGGAGCTTGGAGAAGACTGGCTCCAGAAAATGGGGACACACCTGCCCAGACTCATGATGGCATCCCCAAAATACTTGGAATATACGGGAATGCTGGCAGGTGTAACTGATTGTAGGAGGATTCGGAAATGGGGGTACAGAAGAGATTTGGCACCAGGATTTAAACTGGGACGCGGCAGCCATTAAAGGAGAATCCACGTGCTTTCCCGAGAGTTAGGACCCTCACAACCCTGTGAGGGAAAATCACCATGTGGCTTTAGCAGAGAATTGCCACGTGGCTTTTCCAGAGTGGGGACCCCTTCCCCACAGCTTTGGTAGAAGAAGGACCATGCGGCTTTAGGGTGCTCCCTTTGGCTGTGCGGCCTGGGAGCAAGAAAGACTGCCTGGAAGAAGGGTGAAAGAACTCTTGCCAGTAGGCCATGAGAAGGTGCCACATGGCTTTGGATTAATTAGAGATCCTGCCTGGACAACGACACAGCGGACGGTGTCAAGAGCCTGGATCCCGGATGTGTGCTTCTCTTCCTTGCAAGTACGGTACCCTGACTTAGGGCAGAGGGAGATAGGAGGCACTGTGGGTGTCTGTGGGTATCCTAAAGGACTTTGATATTTTAATGAAGTTAAGCCACTACTTTAACTCTGTATAGCATTAAATAAACATTTCCTTTCCTTTTCACAAATCTCTGGCTTTGAGAGGCATCTTTCCATAAGGCGGCGGACAATAATGGACCTTCTGTTTGCTCTGTAACACAGGGAACAAGTTGCTGCCTTTTACTGAGATTTTATGTGCAGGAACAATAGATCTGAAAATGAATCTGAAAATTTCAGTTTTAAATGCAGGGATTTGAATGTTGGACCATCACACTTGTTAATCAAGTGGACATATTTTCAGAATTACTCTGGCTTTGTTCATCTGCAACTCATAGATAGTCTAGATCTAGGTTACCGTTAAGTAGAACGTGAAGAATGGAAGAGAGAGGTGGTATATTCAAAAGAGAAGTTGGTAATACCAAAACCTGTAAGGGAGGGAGGCCTCTACATAAGTAGTGAGAGATGATAGGAGAATGGGTAAGAGCCTTAAAAAGGGCACAATTCCAAAGCTCCCCATTGCCCATAGTCCCTGAACTTAATTCACAGCTTGCCACATGTTAGTTATGTGACCATGAGTTCATACAATGTTAGCATCTTTAAATGCTAATGAGGTAAAAGTAGTGCCAAATTCATAGAGGTGTTCTGAGGATTAATCATTCATTAAGTATTAATAACTATTGCAATGGTTATTGTTAATGTTTATAATCATTACAATAACACTGTACAATACATTTGACACTGATGATTCTGCCATAGATTTTGTGGCCATATTTCTATAAATAAACTATTTACATAGACCTCAAAGGTAGAAAAACTAATAGATTTTACATATCTCAGTGTAGAAAGAAATACATCTTGTAGGCCACAGTCTATAGACATAAACACACTAATTTCATTGTAAATAAATTTATGACATAAAACTATTTACATTTCAAAATTTACCATCTATTATTATTTATAAAGGTTAGACATATTAATTATGAGAAAAACAAATGTCTTTATAGTTTGTCTGTTTCTAACATTGTGTAGAATCCTATTACTTTTTTATACAATTACTTTAAAGAGAAATAAATTTAGATATTTTATATCAAACATATTTTCTATGAAAAATAAATCCATAATACACAAAATAGGTAATTTATTTGATAGTAAATATTTAGGATTTATTAATAAAAATGAAATCTTTGCCATTAAACCCAATGGAGTTTGAAGAACTTTTTACAATGGCCCCTGTACCAAATCATGAATAAATATTGTAGAGAGATTTTCTCTCTCATGAGCAGTTATAATGCCCATTAAAAGGAATGGGAAATACATCTGCAAATCCTTTCTCCTTACTCATCTCAGTGCCAAACAGCTAGACGTGTTCTAGTGATGAAGTTCCACATGGAAGAAAAACTAAGCCCCATATTTGGAAATTGTCTGATAAGAATAATGTTTGATCGCTTCATATTTTTTATAAAAATGCAAAGCTTGAAAATGTTAACAGAACATTGTCCTTCTAAAGCATATCAATATGTTCCTATGAATTAGGAAACTTATTGTAGTCACTTATTACCTAATAATTCCAAATAGTATCATAATTAGTTTCAGAAGAAGCAGACTTCCTTAAGAAACTGAAATGTTAATCCTAAATCTCATTTGTTATATAATATTTACAAACAACTTTTCTTTAGTAATATTTTATATATTATTAAGCAATCACATTATTTAATCAGGTATTTCATCTGAGCTTAGAGAATTATATTGGATATGTATGTGGGCACATGCAGGGTGGGGCAAAGTCCACCCTTATAATGGACTTTATGCGGATGAAGATACTGAGATTCAGAAAGTTTACGTAACTTAGCCAAGGTGACAAAATGGCAGAGTCAGGAATAGAATTAAGGCTTTTACAGTTATTTGTTAATATAAAAATTATAAAATACCAACTCTGAATAGCAGCACTTTCTCCGATGCATCAGTATTGCAGTGGAATAAGCTTCCTCTAATAATCTCTATAAGTAGCAATGCAGTAGAGTCTTAACTGAGTCCCCAGTCCTGCTCTGCCATATTTCTATTTCATTAATCAGCAGTTTCTCACATTTTCAGCTTCCTTTTCAAATAATCTAAAATACTTCCATCCTGAAAAATATCCAACTGATGAACAAATCAAATAACCAAATAGAACCCAGGCTAAAAAAATCTAGCTCCATATTCTCTCTCAGTCATTGCTTTATCTTTTGCCTCCTTTTCATAACCATCCTTCAAACTTATGTTTTCATTTCCTCATCTTATTCACTCATCATCTTCAAAACAAAAGTTCTTCCTTCCCACATCATTTTTAGCAAGTTTGATATGCCATACCAATTGGACTTTTAAAAAGATTATTTTGCTTGAGCCCACAACATCATTTACACCTTGGATCATCTCCTGAATCTCTTACATGACTTCTATTATAACACCCTACTAATGTTCCTTCAGCTACACATTTCCCTTTCAAACTGTCTTTCTTTTGAAAGTTGGTACAAATTAGTGTTCTGTTTATGTCTTCATTTTCTACACTCTGTTCATTGATTGAGCAATCTCACATACTGTATGACTTTAATTTTCACTTATACTCAAAAGGATGTTGCAATGGGCAAAAGCTAACATATTCTACTTAAATATTTGATAAGTCAACATCTTCAAATGTGGATATATTGTCCTCCATCATAAAACCAGTCGTCCTCATAATTGTTCTTTCTGTGAGTTTCTCTGTTCATCCAAGTGTTAAGCCTACCTATTCATTTTTTATCAATCACTAAATAATTGCATTACATCTTCAACTAATCTCTTCATCCTCAACTCCATCCCCATGTCACTACTTTATTTTGTGCATTGTTTTTTTACCTAAATTATTTCTTAATCTTTTACACTTTCTGGTTTTATTTTATTGTCACAATATTCTGCACAATGCAATTAGAAATATACTCTCAAATTTAATAATGTCATTTCTCTTTGTCAAATACTCCACATAAAATCTAAATTCTTCAATGAAAGATATTTGAAATTGCTGATCTGATTTTTCAGAATCTCTCCAGCTTGCTCTTCTCAAACATCCGGGAAATCAATCTGCAGCTCCAAGTTTTAACCGTATTAAATAACTTCCAGGAATTCAGACATTGGGTGTGAGCTCAGCTTTGCACATTTGGTCTCCTACAGTGAAAGAGTTTCTCCATTGCCATCCCCTCTTCTCTCCCACCCAACCCTCACATGGGTAACTCCTACTCATTTTAATCATCCTCTTTTTTTGTTTTATGTTTCTTCCGAAAGTATTTGCTAATCAACCCCCAAATCTCCAATTGTAAATTTAAGTACCTCTCATGTGTTCCCACAGCACCCTCTGCTTTCCATGATTGTATCTCCACATAAAATATACTATTTTTAAGTTACTTTGTAGTTATTACTCACTCAGATAAACTCCAAGAGGATAGACATTTTCTTCCTTTCTTGCAGTTGTATGTCCAATGCACAGCAAAGAGGCTAGGGCATAAAAGCTATCAGGATAAATGTTTTTTGTATGAGTTCATTAAATATAAGTTCATATAACCATGGCTCACGGATTATAAAATCAGTTTCTACCCGTTTCTATCTAGCACAATCCTGATAAAAGTTTGAATTATTTAGTTTCATTTAAAAATTATTTCACATCCATGAATTAAAACTTGCCTTATTATGAAAGAAAGAATAGGTTAAAAGGAAAAAAGAAACATTTGGGGACATTTTCTATATCATTGGTGTGATATGAGAGGTGAGGTCATTCCAAAATCAAAGCATAAATTCAGTTACCAACCAAGCACTTAAAGTATAATTGGTAAATATTTCTAAGATGCTCATAAAAACATCTTTCATTACTGACTCTCTAAGTAATTTTATATTTTAGATATGGCAAGCTTTTAGAAAAATATTTGGATTCTCTGTTCTTACTTATTTTACCATGCATTTTACCAGACTGACACTAAAAATACAGGTTGTGGCTCCTGCAACAGTTGATATATTGTCAAATATTGAATTTACAGTTTGTTTTGCATATCATTCAATGTATTCTCAAGTAACTCAATCTAAAATAAACATTAAAAATACAAATTTTAAATATTTAAGATTTCAATTTCTAAAATATAACCCAAAGTCTAGAAGGGATTTTGCCACAAAGTATGACATCATCTATTATGTATTATTTTTATTGTATGAGGCAGTATAGGGGAAAATAAATATTGATTCTACAGTTACCCTATAGAGTGGTGTTTAGAACACTCAAAGAGTGTCATTACCCCTAATGGTGACTAGGGTAAGGAGAACTATGTATCCAAATTCAGAAGTGTGTGTTACATACATCTGTGGCCATACCACCCTCAACATGCCTGATCTCATCAGAAGTATGTGTTATTGATTTGAGGGAAGGTGATGACTGGTAGGTATTCTGTATAAAAACTTAATTTCAAATAAAATCAGAATCATAAGAACCTGTGTTGATCTTATGCTTCAATTTATACATTTATTCCTTATTTCATCATATCTTTATTTCTCTAAAGTAGAGGTCCATACTTTTGTTTTCTTTATTTTGCAGATGGAGAAACAGTCAGAGTTTAAGTAATTTGAGTGAGGTCATCATGAATCTTTGGATTAAAACTGGGAACTGAGGCAGAGAATTTTGCTTTGTATAAATTGCATGACTGAATTCTACCTTCACACTCAGTTAATGAATGACTCTATCAATTAAAATTACTTCCCTGAGAGTTTTGAGGGTATTCTTCAGTTGTATTCTTGGCTTGCAGATTTGCCACTTAGAATCATGATGCTTTTTTTATATTCCCACCCCCAGCTTTTCTTCATTTTTGTTTATTTCTTTCTTATTGTACCTTGGGTTTGGAATTTCATTGTGATGATTTAGGATGATTTTTTTTCATGAACTGTTACATATTCAGTGACACAATTTAACTCACAGAACTCAGTAGTGAGAAATTTCTTCTTATTTCTTTCCCCAGTCTGTTCTCTTTATAGGTGTCATATTAATATAATATTTAGAATAGTTAAACAGATATCTTTATCTTATTTTCTGAGATATTTGTTATTTCGGTTATTTTTTTCTAATTATAATTTTTAAAATTTTTTTCAAGGACTCGTACTTGTTCTCTGCAATCTCTACTATTATATTGCATTGGTTTTGATTTATGTTTTTCTGAAGATATTTGAAGTTTTATTGTTTGCAATCTTTTTATTTTCTATTGTTTAATTTTTTGTTTTTTTAATACATAACCTCTGATTTTCACATTAGAAGCATCCATAAAGTTTTCTTTAGCTCATAGCTGTGCTCAGTGAAGCAGTACAAACTGAACTGACCATTTATGCGCCTGGACAAGTCCTGCTGACCAGAAAGATTCCCTATAAAAGAGTATCTAGTATTTTGTTTGTCTTTCAAGTATCCATATGTCCAGTTTTTTTTTTTTTTTTAATGAGTTTCCCCAGGAAATTTCCCCTGGTTACCCTGTAGGCATATTCCCGGTACAAACATTCCGGGGCAGAGCGGTAAAAGGCAGTTTCAGCTGTTGTGTGTAGCCAATCACTTATTTTCAGTTTAGCATCTCAGCCCTGCCTTCACCATTGCTTGTTGCTTCTTAACTAAAATGGCCCAGAATGAAAATATCCAAACTACTGGGGAAGGACAGTTGGGTGGTTGATCTGGGTAGCAGATGAGATTTAGGTGTCTAAATCCTCACTATACAAATTTTCAAACAATCCTCCAGTTACAGAAACAATCCCCTTCCCCTGGGGTCCTTTTTTTTTTAAACTATGGTTCTTCTTTCCCCACCGCCATGTTAAGAACTGTGTCTTTCAGTGCCAGAGTGTGGTAAAAAGGAAAGGAATTATTTATTCAAAAGTTTTAAAGGCTTAGAGTAATGGCGGGATGTAACCATTATCCTCAAGTCCATTTAAAACACCCACAAACACACATACAGTCTCACCTCCCCTTACCAAACCAGGCCAGTCAGGGGTACCATATCTCAGGGAAAGAAATAGAAGTCCATAAATTGGCTGGACTCCGTTCTTAATCCAAAACCTCATCCTCATGGTGGGCCAATGGGAGTTCTGAATTCTTTCATACCTCTAAGAGAGAGAGCTCCGCATGGCTGCTACATTTTGCTTTCCTACTTCCTAAACCGTAGGGTCAAGAAAGCTCCCTTTCCACTCCCAAAACACATGGTTAAGCCCGCCCCAGCATGGCTGCAGCACCTGGGTTTAAATCCTGGGGAGGATCTGTCTCTGTAACTCTATTTCCAGCTCCTCCCACAATTGGCTACACCTGCTAGCACTCCTGTATTCTCTGTGGCAGGTGTGGCCCTGTGGCCTGGAGAGAATCATCTCCAAGCTCTCCCACTTGCTCTATAATGGGGGAGCTGCCTTCCAGCTACATCATGAGTCAAAGTTGTGCATATCTTCCTATCTCTGAGCAGGCTGTGAACCTAGCCTGCTGCTATTAATATGCAAAATAACTCAGTTCCTGTGCTGCTGCTTTCCCAGCCCCCAAGCTATGCTTGGTAGGGGAGGAAGCTTGCGGCCTCTCAGTCTAAGCCCTGTTAAGCCTACACCCCATTACACTCATTTCTAAGACTTACAGCAACCTGTCCTCAAAAGCACCTTTGTTTTTGATTCCTCTCTCAGTCATCCAAAGTTTTGAAGTAAAATTATCAAGCATTTTTTTTAAACTCAGAGGTTTTTTTCTATTCTTCTTAAATTTTTTATTTTCTTTTTCCATTACCATTGATCTCCCCTATAGCTTCCTCCTCATTAACTTCTCTCTCTATAAGTTAAAGGAGGAGCTGAAAATTGCATCAAAACATTATTGTCAATCAAGGAAATTTAATCAGTAATGGAAATGAGACTGGAAGCAAGGCTTCTAAATTCTAGCATGTACTTTCCACACCGCTATCCCAAGACCACTAGCTTCTTATTAATATTTTAAATGATATTTCTTAAGTAGGATTCACATAGCAATAGAACAGCTTAGAAAAGAACAAGGTAGCAAATTCAGATGATCATAAATGTCCATTGATAACAAAGTGATTTTTCTCTGGAGTGTGATGGTTCAGATAAACATAAAAACTACATCATCATCAATATTACTTATTAAATTTTTATTTATATGATAAGAGGAAAGCATGTGAAGCCCACAAATACAAAACAAATTAAGTGTACATGGTTTTTGCCTTCCAGACACTAAGCTCAAAATAAACCTAAGCTTATTGTGTACATACTTTCTGAAGTGCAGAAAGGTAAAAATTTGCATTATAAAACCTCTAGACATTTTGTAGTGGGGATTGAGTGGTTGGAGAACAGTTAGTACTTACAATAGCAATTGTTTGAGTGAGGTGATATAGCATGTTGCAGCTTTGGAATCTGACAGACAGACTCTGGTACAAAACTGAAATTATGCCACTCACCCTTTTTTGAATCTGTGAAATGAGGATGATGAATAAAAACGTCCATATTTATGGGAATTTTAAAAAAGCATATATTCTGTGTATAATGTTTTCTGGTGTTAACAGGTGCTTTATTAATGTAAGGTGCTATAATTTTATTCATTCAGCAAATATCTTTTATACAATTATTATATGTCAGGCTCTGTGTTATATTCTGGGGAGAAAATGGGAAATAAACAAGTTAGGATCAGTGTCTAGTGGGATTTCCAGCAACACAGTTTATTTCATTGATTGTTTATTTATCATTTTATTTTAGACTCTGTGTCAGAAATGTGGTGGTAAATAAAATTATCAGACTATAATAGGAAACTCCCTTTCCTTTTAAGAATATCCTTTCAATACCCTTTAGAGAAATTGCCTAATTAATTTTGTAAAGTCATTATTAAACTTCTATCAAGATGCTGTGTCTTCGAAAACCAAGGGATAAGACAACAGGACCCTGTCCTTGAATTTGAAATCTTTAGAATATTCAACACAAGAAGGAGACAGTTCGGCTCCTGATTATCCTCAAAAGTTACTACCTGATAAAACCACCAATTAGCTTCCTCCACTCAGATCCTCGACTCTGTCCCAGTTCTAGCTTCTTCCAAATTTGGCTCTTCATTCTTCCTTTAGGCTTTTTGATCTCTTTCACATGTTTACAATAAATTCACAAGTATGCTAAAGCCAGCCAAAGACTATTTCTGTTGATTGCAAACAAAGTAATTCAACAGATGTAACAGATGTGTGCTTAGTGGTGGGTATCATTTAGACTAAGCTTGAGGACCTGTAGGAAGATCTTCCTACAGTGCAGTGGTGCTGAACATTTTGTAGGTGTAAGATGGACATGGAGTTTCTTCCTATTTTATATATATATATGTATATGTATATATACATATATATGTATATGTATATATACACATATATGTATATGTATATATACATATATGTATATGTATATATACACATATATGTATATGTATATATGTATATGTATATATACACATATATGTATATGTATATATGTATATATACACATATATGTATATGTATGTATATGTATATGTATATATACACATATATGTATATGTATATATACATATGCAATAATACATGCTACCTTGAGTATGATTTCAAGGAGTTCATGATACCCCAAATCCCTTCCCTAGAACCCCTAGGTGTCAATGGAGCCCAAATTAAGAACACCATCTAAATATACAATTTTCTCCTCAAAACAGCACAAGATATGCTTCACATTTATTTCCATCTTCAACTCCCGTTTACAAAGTGGGTAATATAGAATATGAAGGAAACTGTAAAAAAACCATTGACCTAAAGCACAAGTGTTTTAGGAGCAGTTTTCATTTCAAAAGGGAAAGTTTAAAAAGAATAAGTAGTAATTTCTTTCTCCTTCTTCTTAAAATATTTTAAGTATTTAGCTTCATTTTACATGATATACATGTACATTTCATCTGAAATGGAAATTACCCAGGCTGCCTATGATTATGTCAAGGCCTTAACAAAATGTTAAACTCTTGGAAATCACATAAAAATATTGAATATTTGTAGGAATCTCTATGTACATTCTGTTATCTTCCCCATTGAAAATTTTGGTTGTAAATGTGTTTTTAGTGTCATTGTATCAAAGGAAATTGTATCAAAGAATTTTTTAGTTTTAATTTTACTAAGCACTCTGATTTCCATTCAACATGGGTACTCAGGAATCTGTCATTAATAGAGTAATTTCTGATTTCCTGGTTAATAATACTATTATCATTGCTATAATTTAGAGATGCCACACAGTGCATGAATGTACTTAAAATGAGAGTTTTATGAAATAAAATAAATAACATTAATTTGGAAAATTTGTGGATAATGATGGGAGAAGTTTCAGTTTGGGAAGAAATTGGAGAAAATATTAAGTGTAGTACAATATAGGTTTCAATTATTGTTACTAGTTTATTTAGAGAAATCTTTCTCAACCAATCTGCCTATTATAGACAAACAGACAATCAACTGTGACCTTACCTGCAGATCAACAACAACTTACTGTTGTGTTAACAAAAGTGACTGAGTAAAACAATCAAATAAAATCCGAGTATCTCAAAACTATGTTTGTTCAATATAAAATATTTTTATATTTAGACTAATAGTGTGTATTTAATCCATATATTTATATTTGCAGAATTAAATACTTTTTATTTAAGCATTTCTATGACAGAGATCAGCATCACCATCTGTTTAAAATGCATCACATTTTTTAAAGATCATGAAAGTTGTCGATGTTGTAATTCTATCACATACTTAAAATAAATATGTGAAATGCATTTCATTAGACATGCAACATATGCAGCCAATGGGAAATAAAGATTGTTTCCGTATGGGACTCTGTATTCTGACGGCCTTCAAAAAGATAACTCAAATGTAATAAATTAGGATCATTTTACAGACTGGATGGCAGTATTTGGATTTGGAACAGAAAAAAAAAAAAAAAGAACTGCTTATTAAAGTGACTACATTACTGCCACTGTAATTTGCACAAGGGATCCAAAAGCTTTGATATCCAAGATTGTATACATACTGTTTCAAAAAAGTAAATGACAATCATGTTAATTATCTCCCAATCTGTGTAATAATTCAGATGTGCCTGGTCTTTTCACGAAAAGATGTGCTGATCAGGGAGCTGATCTGCAGGTTATCAGAAAACATCTAAGATTTATTTTCTTTTTATGGTTAAACCAATCTGTTTTCCAGAGATTCAAGATCTTGCAAATTAGCTCTTCCAGACTCTGGGAAAATCTTGTAAAGATTTTTTTTTTCTCTTCACCTGTTTGAATTGAGAATGAAAAACAAGTGTGAAAGTGCTTTAATATTTCAAATGTGAAACTCAGAACTTTGATAAAAAAAAATCTAATCAAGATATGCAGAACTGAAACACAGTTAGAAGTATAACATTTTATTTGGAGCAGACTTTGGACTGATATAGTTTTACATACAGTCTAAAAACATGAAAAACTATGAAAAAGAAGATATTTAATCCCTAGGGAATAGGCAGGCGTTCTTAAATTTAAAAGGTCTTCTCTATGAATTCCTTATTACGTGTCCTAAAGGAAAGCCCTATCATTTTTGCAGTAGATGTATTCCATATTTCACGAAGTTCTATATTTCCATTGTGCTGTCTTTAATCATGGGCAATGTCTCAGCTCTAGTCTGGGATTTCAGGAAATTGCACAAGTAATTGTCATCACAGACAGCTTAATTTCTAGTGTAGTGATGACACAACAATTTGCCCAAGGCCAAACTAAAACAAAAAAGTCCTTTGTAAAACAATGGGTGGTTTATTCCTTAGCTGAATAGTTTACTATACTAATATTAGGGAATACAAGAAAAATGGAATTTTAAGTTTAAATTGAACTTCAAAACCTTACTGCAACTTATTGTTTGTGAATTCAACATTGTTATGGTGGAATAACCCTATATTACACTCTCCCTTACACATGTGAACTTTTACTTATTGAAAAAAAAAATGACATTACATGACCAAACTTACAGTGATAAAGTACAGATAAGGGTAAGAAAGTAAAAATTACTGTCTAGGGACTTAACTGTATTCACAATTGGAAGTTGAAGGCACTTGTTTCAAGTACTGTTCTGCTGCTTTTTAGTTTTAAAGTCTTAATAAATTTATTAACTCTGGGTTCTTGACATCAGTCTTGCAAGATTCTCATAATTAAAAATGAAATTAAATTAAAAAACAGGTTTGTAAGCTATTTAGTAAGATACTTGCCACTAATTAGAAGCACAGTAAATGGGTTATTAAGTGTTTTTCCAGAACTGCATCATACAGACCTTTGAGCCACACTTATATAAAACAAAATTTAGATCCCAGAGAGTATTAAAATTTAAGTGAATAAGATTAAAATGCAATTTATCAGGAAGAAACAATTACAATGTATAATAAAAATTCTAATATGTCTTAGGGATAATGAAAAATTGTGGTCTTTGAACAGGAACTAATTCTGCTTTTTATCACATAACTCCAACTGGTTTTTTTTTTTTTTTTGCTCTTCAATGTCCTAACTCCTGAATTTTATTCCACTATACATTTTGGAATCCTCAATAATGTTCACTGACTTATTTTACATAAACTAAATTGCATAGATTTTAAAAAATAGATTTTAACAAATGACAGTTGAGAATTTTCATCAACATAAGGATACACAGGGGAAACTATTTTTGAAAGTAAGAACTTACAGAAAGAAATGTCTATCAGAAGGTTTTTGAAACCGAAAAAATTGTAGTCTTCAAAAAGAGATTGGAAGGTAATTCCTCCTTCCTGCCTTAAAATAGAACCTCCTATAAACAAGTTCAGGTACTTGGCTATCAACACTGTTTTAAAAGAGCTCCAAACAGAGAAATTCCAACATTTCACAAGATACCTAATTACAGAATATGATAAATTTTAATCCATTTGTCACATGCCTGTGTTTAAGTGGTATTATTGTTTTTCCCTAAATGTGGTGATAATCTGTTAAAATTTTGAAGCTTTCTTACACATGTTCCTTTGCTAAATATTTGCATTGAAATTAATGAATATTTAGTAAGTTATGAATAAGGATATTCTATAGATTTAGGAGTACTTGTTAGTGTGCATTTGAGAGGAAGGTAGAGAGAGGTGTAACAATAACATGTAATGTTTTCTGACAAATTTTAGAGGAAGAGCCAGTTAGAATGGTTACATTATGACTTAGTTTTTAAACACATTAAATGTGAGATACTATACGAGTGGAGATGTACCCGAGGCAGTTGTAACACACTCTGAAACTCAGAAGAGAGTAACTGGGTTGATGAAAGAAACTTGGGAGTGTTCAGAACATAGATGACAATTAGAGCCACTGAAACTGGAAAACATAAGGAAAGAGTAAAAGTGATTAAGAGAAGATGTAAGCCTGAGGCTTTAGGTGCCAGAATCCCAAAAGCAAAGAGAATGAGAAGAAACTTCAAGAAAGGTAGAAATAGCACTGACTGGGTGATTCAGTTGATTAGAGTGTCATCCACCAATCTCAATCTCTCTCTCCCTCTCTCTCTGTCTCCCTCCCTTCCTCTCTCTTCCTAAAATCAATAAACACACCCTTGGGTGAGGATTAAAAAAGAAAGGTAGAACTAAAACTAGTAGAGTTTAGCATCTGAGAAGGCAAGGAGAGGAATGTTCCAAGATGGAGGCAGTTGAGAAGCAAGTAAGGTAATGAGTTTCTATTGGAAATATTGATAAACATATCAAGATCACTTTTAAGAAAAAGTCTGAGATTTGGGGCAAGGAATGCTTGAAATGTGTTGACAAGTAAAAAGGTAAAAAGAGGACATCTAAGGTAAAAAGAGGAAAGTAAATCTAATGATACAGCAAAGTTGTTAGTGGAAGGAAGAATTAGATTCATAAGAAAAAAAAAAGATAGAGTGAAAAACTGGATGGGATGTGATAGCCTGGGAATGTGGGAAAAAGACCTATCATAGGAGGAGCAATCTTTCCTCTGTAATTTAAGATTATCAGCTGAGAACAAGAAAGGCAGATGGCTCATCTCAGAAATTGCAAGATAGAAATGAATAGAAAAATGTTAAGATGTCTTGTAAGTTCTGAGGACCCTGTTAAGGTTGATAACAATGTTTACATTGATTTTTTTTATGGGCTGTTCAATTTCCCCTGCTGTGTTTGATAACTTGGAGAAAGCAAATGTTTTGATTTAAGAGTTTAGGAATTGGTATTTTGTTATGCGTGATTAGGTATTTACATATAGTGAATCCAAGCTTGATAATGAAGTGAAGGTAGCAAGATCCTAATGGACAGGGAGATACTGGAGCAGGTGAAGGGATCCCGCATACAAGTGAGGCAGATTATTAGATGTGGGAGAAGCTAACCGAGCAAGCTGAAGTCTGTGGTCAGAAAATGGGCTTATATGTACATATATATTTGTATGATTAGAGCCATGGTCAACATAGAGGTTGTAACTTGTCACTAAAAATTCTTTGAACATATTTTAGCGGCTGAAACCACTAAATATGAAAACCACTTTGTGGTTTTTCTCAGGTTTTGTAATTCTGAATAACGGTGATAAACATACCTCTGCATAAATTTAAGGGCCCCCAAAACCTAAAGGACAAATGCTTTTGTTCTAAGTCATCTAATGCTTTGCTTCCCAGTATTGGAAACCCCAGTCTGAGGAAGTTATGGAGAATTCAATAGAAATGACATCAAATCAGGGTAGACTTCCATCTTAACTATTAATTTTTGTGATGCTGACACTTTTGGTGTGGTAGTGCATTAGGTTTACATTTAGGTTATTTTTGATTACATAATATGCTTGGCTTGATCACTACATTTGGTCTGATTATTTACATACATGCTGCAGGAATCTTAATTTACTGTACAGTTTGCTTCCCAAAGCTAGTATATCCAGTCTTAACAATTGCTGAGGTCACAGGATTAATACTGTCTAAAGGACTCCTAGTGAAAAATTTCTGAATGGACTTTGCGAAGTCCTTCTTAATTACTGTGCAGAATCTAGCAAATCAAATTCACATGATTTCTCCAACTATATTTTACCTGCTGTACCTATACATTTGGGTAAATTCCTCTATTTACAAGATTTCCCAAATTTACTTAGGTTCCGGTCTATAAGGAAATGACCTTTACTACTTACTACCTGAAATGCTGGAACTGAGTAAGTTTGATGAGAGGCCAGATATTTTTGGAAGACTTTGTAGGCATTGACTTCCTGAGTAAAACCAACCTTTGTTCCAATATTCTCAAAAATATTCTGGCAAAAAGGAAAAAAAATTAACCTATGCAGATAACTATATTGACATGAAAAATGACTTTGTAAAGTTTTCTGAATTCTGTAGGAATAGGTGAGAATCTGCTATTGGTTAAAAATGTTGTAGGCCTGGCTGATGTGACTTAGCGGATTGAGTGCTGGCCTTTGAAACAAAAGGTTGCAGGTTCAATTCCCAGTCAGGCCAGGGCCCCAGTAGAGGGTGTATGAGAGGCAACCACACATTGATGTTTCTCTCCCTCTCTTTTTTCCTCCTTTCCTTCTGTCTAAAAATAAATAAAGAACTTTAAAAATGTTTTATTTCATGTCACTGAAGCAGAGTTTATTAATTGGTAGAAAAGTATAAGAAGAAGGACCAAGGTCTTTTTCATTGAACTGGAAAAGAGAACATTAAGACAATATCAACGTTATGCAAATAGATACCCATAATAAAATTTCACTCATGAGTTAACCATTATGAAATTAATCCTTGTCTTAATACATCTTGGTTCAGCAGTTTGCTTTCTTGAAACTGTCTGCTTATAGGTAAAATAATACATACATACATATGTGTGTGTATGTGTGTGTGTATATATATATTCTTGAAATCCTGCCTCAGACTGCTGAAGTTGAAAAGTTATTTAAGAGATGCAAGCTCAAAAATCTATACCCATGGCATCACACTGAAGCTTATACACAAAGAGACTTCTTTGAAGTCTTACTAGTATAAAACAGCTTTTACAGTCCTGTTCCACAAGGCTCTGAGACGGTCATTTTTTGTGTGTGTGGAAGAGAGAAATTCTGTCATGCAGCGTATGCAGCATATGGTAGAGCTTTCAGGCAAGTATCGGAATAAAACTAAAATTATCTATAGATGACAAGGATTTAATGGTTGTGGTTAATTTATCACTGATAATTTTCTAGCATGAAAGGTCTGACAAGGAATTGTAATAAGACTAATACATAGAAATTGTATTGTTTCTGTTACATATATAACAAAGATTACAAAGCCCACATAAATCTCTCTCCCCAAAATAGAGAAAATAACTAAGAATAATGATCAAGTGAAATTTCAAAGATGTCATTAAATTTTATCTGATATATGAAAATGGATGGGTATAATTTTGGTAAGGGAAAATATATTGAGATATAACATATAATAATACTGAAACTTCCAAAAAATGCAAAGTATACCAGAGAGAGATTCAGCAAGACTATAATGGACCTAGATTTTAAAACTGCATGGATAGATTTGATGTGCATTCCAAGTTGAAAGACAGTGGCCTAGAAGGTGCTACATTCAGATTAAAGCAGTAGGTTGTGGCTAAATATTTTAGAAAACAACTGACATTATGAGTTAACATACTATACCATTGTATTTAATATCATCAGACAAAACAATACAAATAAATACAGAAAAACAGAAGACTATTTATTGGACTTGGATTTTGGTCAGTGTGTTCTCTGAAAGTACAAACACATGGACAGTCTGGGTGTTTTTATATTTCTAGAAATTTCTTGTAAAGCATAAAATTTCTGAAATATAGATATTAATAATATTTTACTTATACAAATTTAACCTAGAGCAGGCTACTTTAGATTTGAAAATTTTTCCCATGAAACTCTTACAATGGTAATATATCAAACAAACCTAATAATTTCTGATATCTCCTGTAAGATGAAAGAACAAAAATACTTTGTTATTTTCCTGTTTCAGGCCTGAAATCTTCTGAAACTTTTATATTACTTTTTCTTTATTTAGGATTCAGTGTTGGGAAAGCACAATCAAAAAGTTGTCAGATTTGGACTCGATTAAGGTAAGATCGCAGGCACCTGAGAAACAATGCTTGTTTACCTACTTAAAGTGACAGTAAAACATCTAAGAAGAAATATAAAAAGGAACAACATTTTAAAAAATTAGCTATTTCAAAAGTGAAGAATATTTGTCCTTTAAAAATAATCAAGAGCATAATACAATCAACATAAACCACTCCAAATTATTATGGGAAAGCAAAAAAGAAAAAAATGCTACCTACGCAGATTACAAAGAAAATAAAGAATAACATTTTATGTTTTATAGCTATAGTCATTAATTAGCAAAGCACAGAAACAAGTCTATCAAAATTGAACATTTTGTAAGATTTTAACATGTTATAGAGTATTTTCAGACCCATGCATTATAAAATACTAAATAAATTTTACTCAAATAAATAAATCATTTAAACTAAATAATTTATTTATGATTTACTAGAAAAGAACTGACACTATTAAGGAAGATGTTCTTTCTCTTGTTAGAATTTCAGATTTCCTAATAATAACATGGAAATTACACTTACCCAGTGATCAGAGATTGCATGTAAGAATTAAATGTGGTCAGCTCTGAAAATTATTGGATGAATGTATCATTGTTATAATGAACAATGTGAACTGATTTAACAGCATGACTATTCTGTGTAGCCATTAATAATTTTTATGTCTGTATATATTCATTTATTGAATATTAGTTTATGTTTATATCAAACAAGAGAAGCAATCTAAGTCAATTTTTGGCAACTTCCTGAGGTTGCCACACCCATGAAGTCTTGGCTGCCATGTTAACTAATGCCATATCACAAATGACAATATACTAAATGCTATGCTAAAATTCTGATGGTTTTAAAAAGTCAGTTCACTAAGCAAAAAAAAAGATGTAAGGTTCTTATCTTCACTAACCTAGCCCAACCTAATAAATTAGATTACAACCATTGAGACAAGCACTGCATTTTTAAAATCAATAGACAAGAAAAGATATAGAAGATTTCAATACTTTATTTTCATTAGTCAGTCAACTACTAGCTGGTCCAACATAACCTTATTTAATTATTTTTATGGAGACTATTTTTTAGAGAAGTTTTGGGTTTACAGCAAAAATGAGGGGGAAGTACAGAAATTTCCCTTATACTCTCTGCCCCAGCATATGCATAGCCGTCTCCAAGATCAACATTACTACCAGAGTGGTAACTAAGGAAGAACCTACACTGATATGTCACCCAAAGTTCATGATTTATCTTATGGTTTGTGCTTGGTACTGTAAATTCTATGGGTTTGGACAAAATCATAAAGACATATATCCATTATAATATCATATGTAGTATTTTCAATTCCTTAAAAATTATCTGTGCTCTGTCTATTCAGCTCCTCACCCACCCCAGCCTCTGGCAACTGATCTTTTCATTGCCTTTGTAGATTGCCTTTTCTTGAATGTCATATATGTGGAACCTCGGTTCTTAAACAGAATTCTTTCAGGAAAGCTGATTGAGAAGCCATTTGTTTGAGATGGGAGACATTCAAGAATGAAGGTTTGACTGGTTGAAATCATACAGTATGCTGCCTTTACAGATTGGCTTCTTTCAGTTAGTAATATGCATTTAAGTTTCCTCCGTCTTTTCATGGCTTGATAGCATATTTATCTTCGGTGCTGAATGGTATTCCATTGTCTGGATGTACCAGAGTTTATTTATCCATTCACCTACTGAAGGATATTTTGATTGCTTCCAAGTTTTTGCAATTATAAATAAAAATGTATAAACATCCATGTGCAGGTCTTCGTGTGAACAATGTTTTCAGCTCCTACAGGTATATATCAACTAGTGTGGTTGTTGGATCATAAGACATTCTTATCTTATGTTTTGGTTTATAAGAAAATGGCAAACTGTCTTCCAAAGTGACTGTGCCATTTTATATTCCCACAAACAATGAATGGGATTTCCTATTGTTCTGCACCCTCTCCAGCATTTGATGTTAACAGGGTTCTGGATTTAGGCTATTCTAATAGGTATGTGATGATATCTAGTTGCTTTATTTTGCATATCTCCAGTGACATATGACATGAATCAATGTTCCATAGGCTTATTTGTTATTTGTGTATCTTTGGTAAAATATCTGTTAAGGTCTTCAGCCCATTTTTTAATCAGGTTGTTTGTTTTCTTCCTGAGTTTTAAAAGTTTTTAGTACAGTTTGAATAACAGTTCTGTATCAGGTGTTCACTTATTCAATTTTAAAATTACTAGAATATATTAACTTTTATTTCTTATTTGTTGTCTTATTTATTTTATTTACCAAGGCAAATGTTCAAATAAAAGATAAATGGACCATCTTTTAAAGAGAATTGATTCATGCATTTATTTGAAAACAGACTAAAAATGAAATCACTGTTGAATCAAAAGGAGCTGAAAAATTCATTATTTAAAAAGACCTTAATACTATCGGATCACTGACTCTAGTCACTCTGGAGGATGGGCATATGGATGGTGAGGAATAATTTACTCTGAGATACTAATTTACCATGGTTCCAGAAATGTGTCAACTGCATAAATAAGCTATTCTATTGAATGAGATTAATATTTTAAACATCTATGGAATTATTGATTTTTAATATGTTGATATCATAGTGCAAAGGCATAAAATTTATATGTATATTTGGTTGTTTTTATTTATCTTTTTAATTATATTTTATTGATTATGCTATTACAGTTGTCCCATTTCTCCCCCATCATTCCCCTCCACCCTGCACACTCCCTTCCACCCACATTCCCCCATTTAGTTCATGTCCATGTGTCATAAGTTCTTTAGCTTCTACTCTTCCCACACTCTTCTTGCCCTCCTCCTGTCTATTTTCTACCCACCATCCATGCTACTTATTCTCTGTACCTTTTCTCCCTCTTTCCTCCTCCCACTCCCCTGTTGCAAACCCTTTATGTGATCTTCATTTCTGTGTTCCTACTCCTGGTCTAGATGTTTGCTTAGTTTGCCTTTGTTTTAGGTGTGGTTGTTAATATCTGTGAGTTTGCTATCTTTTTACTGTCCTATTTTTTATCTTCTTTTTCTTAGATAAGTCCCTTTAACATTTCGTATAATAAGGGCTTGGTGATGATGAACTCCTTGAACTTGACCTTGTCTGAGAAGTGCTTTATTTTCCCTTCCATTCTAAATGACAGCTTTGCTGAATAGAGCAATCTTGGATATAGGTCCTTGACTTTCATGACTTGGAATACTTCTTTCCAGCCCCGTCTTGCCTATAAGGGCTCTTTTGAGAAATCAGCTGACAGTCTGATGGGTACTCCTTTGTAGGTGACTCTGCCTTTATCCCTTGCTACTTCTAGAATTCTCTCCTTCATTTTAATCTTGGCTAATGTAATTATGATGTGCCTTGGTGTATTCCTCCTTGGGTCCACCTTCTTCAGGACTCTCTGAGCTTCCTGGACTTCCTGGAAGTCTATTTCCTTTGCCAGATTGGGGAAGTTCTCCTTTATTATTTGTTCAGATAAGTGTTCCATTTGTTGCTATTCCTCTTCCCCTTCTGGTACCCCTATAATTTGGATGCTGGGATGTTTAAAGACATCCTGGAGGTTCCTAAGCCTCTCCTCATTTTTTTCAATTTTTCTTTCTTCATTCTTTTCTGTTTGGTTGTTTATTTCTTCATTCTGGTCTACTCCCTTGATTTGAGTCCCAGTTTTCCTCCCATCACTATTGGTTCCATGTGTTTTTCTTCATTTCACTTATTGTAGCCTCCATTTGTTCCTCTAATTTGTGACCAAAATCAACCAATTCTGTGAGCTTCCTGATCACCAGAGCTTTGAACTGTGCTTCTGATAGGTTGGCTACCAGTGCTATGAGCTCTGCATCTGATAGGTTGACCACTTCTTGGTCACTCAGATGAATTAGCTCTGGAGCCCTGGTCTGTTCTCCCTTTTGAGCCATCCTTGGTTTTGTTTCTTTTCTTTCTTTTTTTTTTGTCTGGTTGTGGCTGTTATGTAGTGAGGGGTGGAGCCTTAGGCGTTCACCAGGGTGGGGCAGCCCAGTTGCTGGGTTTTGATGCTGGATGTGGGGGCACGGTCTAAAAGGGAACAACATTGCTTGCTCCACTCTCTGCCAGATTTCAGTCACTTCCGCCACTTCCTCCAAGCAAACTGGACTCCTCTGGTGCTGATTCCCAGGTGGGTGGGCCTGTGCATGCTCCAGGACCCTGTGTCTCCCCAACAAACTCTCCTGTGAGGCTGGGACTCCCTCCCGGCACCTCAGCCCTTATAAGTATTTTCAATGGGTGCTTTTAGGCTTCACTTCCCAGTGCTGGGGCCCTGATATTTTTGTTGTATAAAAGGCAACATAGTATTCATAACTAAAATTAGATAGTTTGGAAAACACTATCTTCACAATTTTTTTACATTAGATTATTTTTTAAATTTTTTTTCTTAAAGTTCAATTTATGTACAATATTATTTTAGTTTCAAGTGTACTACATAATCATTTAACATGTACATGCCTTATAATCTGATCACCAAGATAAGCTTTGTAATCTTTTGTCTCTGTAGAAAGTTATTACAATATTACTTACTATATTCTGTATCCTACACATACACCTCTGTGACTTATTTATTTTATAGCTGGAAATGTGTGCCTCCTAATCCCCTTCACCTTTTTCACCCATATCCCCACCTTCCTTCCCTGTGGCAACAGTTTGCTTCCTGTGTCTATAAGTCTCATTCTGTTTTTTATGTATGTTCATTCATTTTGTTTTTTTATATTGCACATATAAATCAAATCATACAGCATTTGTATTTCTCTTTCTGACTTATTTCACCTAGCATAATATTTTTAGGCTCATCCATGTTGTATATTTTTATTGCAGAGTAATATTATATTGTGTATATATGTATACATTATATACAAATAAATATATACATATATCAAATGTTATGTAGATAGACATATAGGTTGCAAGGGAGCAGAATCTTGACACGAGTCTGTGAACAGTCTTCAGTTAAACACAATTTTTTCTCCAATGCTTATGAATTTATACTTTTTTATTCAATAGCTTGCTCGTTGGTGTGTTCTGAATTTTATATTTTACAAAAATAGATTCCACAGAAGCTCTGTGATTCCAGTTATCTGAATCACAGTACAGCTGTGTGAAGATAGAAGCACCAATGCCAGATTACATGGGAAACACACCATTGTGTTTAATCGTCAAACGGCTTTGATCATCAGAAGATTTAGACAGAAACCACTGAACTAAAAAACACTTTAAATCCTGATTAAAAATTAAATCCAGCAATGTTTATGATTTTATGTCAGTCTATCTTCACAGTGTAAAGGAATATTAGATTTGTTTAATGAAGTAAGAAATTAGAAAATGTAATTACCAGCAAAAAAATACATAAAGCTGACAGCACAATCAGTTCCTGACAGAAAGCAGATGCTCAATGACTGCTAGAGGTATTATTACTCCTTCCAATTAATGTCCTAAAAATACCTGGAAAACTATATCTTATCTAAACAAAAAAGAAAAAGAAAAGAAAAAGGAAACTCATCCTGACAATAATTCTGTGTTTATTTTGATGTCTCTTTTCATACTCAAATGTGTGGTAAAAAGCATTATTCATAAAATACTAATTTACATGACTTATAAAGTAGATAACACCAAAACTGCCATTTCTAGTGTCAAATGGAGTATGCTCAAGTACTAACAAAACTATTAAGTTTTCATATTTAAGCATCTACCACTCTAATTCTATGCTGAGCTAGATTGTTCAAATATCCAAATGCATGTCAATTTTATAAAATTTATTAACTATTTATTATAATATAACATTATAGATGAATAGAATGCAAATTCTTGATTCCATATTCAATTGTACAAAATGCTTAACAGCAGAAAGTCATGTTTTCATTACTTCCAAAATTTTGTTTTTTCTCTATTAAAAAATAACATATACTCTAAATCTTTTGATTTAATTTTCTTAATTCCAGATCTTATTGTAGCAGCATTATTATAGACACAGTAAATGTAGCAAATAATCAGGAGAAAGTTATACAACTTATTTCCCCATAATTGTTATACTCAGTTATGATTAAATACTGGTGGCAATTTGAAATTTTTGCTATCCAGGAAGAAGGAACTAAGAATTTCTCAAAAGGGAGTCAAATATATGGTGACAGAAAGCAGTTTGACTTTGGGTGGTAAACATGCAATGCAATATACAAATGATGTACTATAGAACTGTACATTTGAAACCCATATAATTTTGTTAACCAATATCACCCCAATGAATTTAATTTTAAGAAAATTTTCACAGACTTTTTTACCACATTAAAAGTAATTCCAGAGAGATAATCCAACCCTGTTTATTGATGGTAACTCAAGTTATTTTCAAATGAATATTGTGTGGAAAGCCCAAAGTACATTTTACCAACTACTGTATTTGGTTTCCTTTCTTATTTGTGGTTATAAATACTTTAAAGAGAGTAATCCATATGTTTCTGATTCATTTACACTTAACCAATCAAAATGTTCTTTTAAAGAAGCATTAAAAGTCCAGTAGGTTTTTAAAGCATTTTAGGTTTTTGGGTTTTTGTTTCTTTTGTTTTGTTTTTTGAAAAGTGAGAAGCTATATTGTCTTGGCTATAAATTAATTCAAGAAAAAAATTAAACATTTTAAACATGGAACCCCATGTCATTGGAGTTTCCAATAATTAGTTCGCTCCTCCTTCTCTTTCTGAAAGCTGACTGAGTCTCTCTGAAGGACTGCTGTTTCATTAGAAACCATAAATCTGCAAGGCCTATCCTACGGTAGGTATAAATTTAGAAATAAAGATATTAAATTTAATGAGGTAATTTAGAGCATACTAGCTTTCTTTACAATAACATCTTAATCTTTATTACATAAACTATATATATATTTGGATTCATAGACTTAATGATAACCATCATAATTTTCAGTGAGCAACTGATGGATGTTTCTCTCTCACATCGATGTTTCTAATGATCCCCATTTTTCTCCCTCCCTTTCCCTCTAAATAAATAAATTAACTCATTAATTAATTTGCCAAAAATTTAGCAGAGAAATATTTATACTTTAAGAATAAATAGAACCTTAGGTGTAAGCATTTATCTGTTAGGAAATCATCAGTTTCACTTGGCTTTCTAAGGGGTCTCAGTGACCTCTAGTCACCTAGATGGAATTGAGCACCAAGATGATTTTCCATTTTATGGGATAATGAGCAGTTAGTTAAATGAGCTATAAAGTGCATAGTAATTGTGTCAGAACAAATTCTATTCTTTAATGATTTTTGATATAGCAAAATTATTCATTATTTCTCTTCTTATTTTACCCAATTTAAAACCATGTTAATTCAGGAATGAAATTTAACACTGATGTGAATAAAGACAGATTGTTTTTTTCTAATTAATTTTGTTTTGCAATTTATAAACATCACTGAACCCTTCTAGAGATGTAAAGAGTGCAGTATTTCACAGCACAGCCACATCCATGTAAATACGTGAACGGCTGGTAGAACTATGATGTCCAGTATGGAAACCACTAGCTAAATGGCTATTTTAATTTAAATTAAATATGAAATTCAATGCCACAGTCATACTAGATGTATTTCAAGTGCATTTCCCAGATCAGGATCTTCAAATTCCCTACATTGCTACTTCCATCTAAAAACACATTAAAAATTGGACCTTATGACTTCCTGTGCATTGAATTGTGTCCATGCTCCCCAAAAGACATGTTAAAATTCTAAATCCCATTACCTGTGAATGCAATCTTATTTAGAAATAGGGTCTTTGCAGATATATTCAAGTCAATAGGGAGTCATGCTGGATTAGAGCAGACCGTAAAGCCAATGTTGGGTATCGTTATATAAGGAACTGTATTTGAACATAAATTAGAAAATGATAAAAAAGAAGATATTTGGACAAAAGTAGGCTGTACACATAGAGGAAAGATGGCTCTGTGAAAACAAAGGCAGAGACTTGAGATGTGCTGCTACAAGCCAAGGATTGTCAAGGATTTTTGGCAGCCATAAGAATCTAGAAGTGGCAGGCAAAGACCCCTTCTTAGAACCTTGAAATTGTTCAAAGCCTGCCAACATCTTAGTTTTTAACTCTATGTTTCCAAAACTGTCACAGAATAAATGTCTGTTGCTGTAAGGTATGAGTTTCTGGTAATTTCTAATGATAGCCTTGGAAACTAATATGTATTCTGATAGTTTATAGAAACTTATTAATTGAAGATCAAGTGTAAATGACTAAAAGCACAAGATTTGCCCCACTAAGGCTCACTATTTGTGGAACATGACTACCCAGTATTATTTTGTAACCAGTTTCAGCAGCCTGCCTGCACTTAGAGTGAAGGGACTACATTGAATATAAGCTTGTTTCTGCTAATCGTCACCACTCGTACGAAGTGGGACAAAATCAGTGAATATTAAAAATCTAAATATTATAAACTGATTGACCTAAATTTTGTATTAATATATGTATTCTTTCAATTTACATAACACTTTACAGATTTGGAGTCATATTGATATACATTTTCATTTGATCTTCACAAGAACCACGTGAGGCAGGCTAGACATAATGTGAAAAAAGTAGATGGTATTCCTTAAGGACAGAAGTACCATTTTATATTTACACTTATTTTAAATAAAAAAATTACTATGCACTAAGAAAATATTTTATTTTGCTTTGAATGAATATCCATTTCCCAAAAAAGAGGTTGAGTTAAGCTAATTCCATAGCAGTAGACATGAACTTTGAATTCTAGATGACTTATTTATTTATTTATTTATTTATTTTATCTTCCATACTGCATTTGGAAGTAAAAGTAGACTTCCATTAGGAATAGGCCATTCCTGCCTTGAGCTCATGGATATCTCATGTACTTTACAAACTCTTTCTCAACAATTTACACAATTTCTTTTAAATGTACTGATTTAATGTTAGGCCGATAGGACTACCAATTGGGATAAATTAAGACAATATTCAAAAATAAATAAAAGACAATATTCAAACACGGTATCTCCAGCTCTCTTTTAAAAGAATTCACCCACATAAAGCAGAGAGAAGAGGAACTAAATACTTACTTTGATTTGCTTTTATGAATTTCTAGAATAAGTACTACTAACTCTGGTGTTGGGACCTAAGTGCATTCAAAAATAAGCAAAATAAAATTCCCTGGAATGGTTCAGATAATCCCATGCAGTTGTGTTTAGGTAACAATAAGGGTCTTTGAAAGTACAACAATTTATCCAAAGGGGTAAGAACTATTGTTCTAGGCATCTCTGCCTCCCAGTGTTCATCCACATAGGATCAAATCATCCATATCTTTGTTTATTTGCCTAAGAGAGCTTTCCTTTCCTAACAGCTATCTTATAAAGGGCCTAAGTGCATATTCTAGGCAATATAAGTTCACACAAAACTGAAGCAATGTGATCTTATTACAGCCCTGGATGGCAAATGGTGGGCTTTGAGAACTAGAAATAGATGAGAAGCAGCTGGAGTTCAGAGTTATATGGAGTCTATATTTCCATGCACCTTTAGGTGTGATATTATTTCAGCTAGATGTTAGTATCCTCCAGGAACTTTCAGGTGTTTCAGCTAATAAGTAGCTCCAGAACCATCATAAAATAATGCACCAAGAAAGAATGTGCTAAGATCCAAAACTAAGTACCCAAATTCAAACAGTTTATTATGCCCACAATGACTTACAAATAAAACCTAAGTTCAATTTTATAAGGTGACATAAAAGATTGTTACTTAAGAGGCAAACTGGTCTAGAAAGCTTTATAGACCCCATAATTTATTATGGAATTAATCCACTGTGTATTGGCGCCAGGTCAGTTCTCTGAAGGGGAACCTGCATGTTATCCAAATCAGACTGAGAAGGCTAATGGAGCACCCTAAATGGAGTACTAAGCACACTTCAAAAAGCCAAGCATATGGAATGTGTTATAATTTCTGAATGGTTTCCCTTGAGTCATAGATTAGTCAGAAAAAAAAAACCAACCAGGCCTATTTTTCTATCTAATGCCTATGGATAATCTAGGAGAAAACAACATATTTTGTTAAAATATAAAAGCAAGTTATTTTATTTCAAACTAAAGATTCCTCAGCAACAGTTCTTTCTCTCTCACTCTCTTGGTTCCACATAAAATTACACAAAATATATTTGGATAGAAATGCCAGAGATTGGCTGGGATGTGGGGGAGTGGTGGGGGAGAAATGCAGACAACTGTAACTGAACAACAATAAAATAATTTAAAAATAAAAAAATAAAAAAGAAATGCCAGAGAAAACATGCTACAGCATTCATTCTTTGATATTTGGAAAGATATGGGTTATGTCTTAAGGTTTTACAGTTTTACTGATGATTTACTGGCTGCAAAACTAAGATTACATTGTATATATCATTGAACATGTAAGAGCTTCTTTTTTTGACAAGTAAGTGGTCAGGTTAGGGAGCAGAAAAACTGAATTTGAATACTTTCTCTACCATTAACTAATAATTTGAACCACCATAGAAATCATTATCTTCATTATGATGATAGGAAAAATAGTCACCATAAGCCATCTGAAAGTTAAATGTTAATTAGAGTATTCAATGAAGTGATATTGTGGAAAAATTTTAAATATATAAATTGCATTAGTATAAGACACTTTACTAATGGATTTATTTGATTATAAATGATTTATGCAACAAAGTTCAATACCAGTTTTAGCTTTCTGGAAAAAAAATAATTTCTAGTTAACAATAGTATCTTTCTTACAATTCATTAATACCTAAAGTATGTTATAAACACATTAACAATATATAATGCATTCATAAATTATTATTATCAATAATTAATTATTATTTATAATTAGAAATTATTGATTTAAATTACCAGCACATGATAAATCAATATGCTAAAATATACTTAGATATTAAAATATGCAATTATGTATGTAATACATAAAATGAATATCACTCCATTCCTTATATATACACACACACACACAAACAGATATATATCAATAAACACATATCTATGTAATATGTTTGTTTTTAATTAATATACACAGGCAAAATCTATAAGTCACATCTATATGATTAAAATACATTTTATGAGACATGTAGGTATAATTTTTTCTATAACATTTCACCCTAAACGTGAGTTTCAAATAAATATATTCCTTCTATAAGGAAATTCTCTTACATGTTTTATTTTTAAAAATAACTTTCACATATCACGAGTGAGGACAGGGTGACAACACTAAGTCGCCATCCTCCAGGACCTGAGGAAGAGGTAAGTGGGGAGTGCGTTTCCCTCTGCGCTCAGCTTCACACCCTTTGATACGCGTTCGATAGCCACCTCTCCATTGTTTTCTATTCCTATTATTTTATTGACAAAAAGCTTTAGTAATTTTAACTTTGCTTTAACAATATTTCTTATATTAACTTACAAAATAGAGCTTAACTTTCAATCATATCATGATGCATTTTATGTCTATACTTGAAAGCTGATATTTTATTTTTCTCTGGCTACCATGTGCAACTGCAAACCTGGAATTTGACCCATAATTTCAACTGAAGACCTCATTCACATATTACTTTTTGAAATGTTTAAGCAAACACTTTTGAGTAGTCAAAAAGGCAACCACAGGAGAGCCTCCTACTGGGCACCTTCAGGGCTGTGTGGCTCACTGGCAGCTGGTGAGAAGGCTCTTGTTAAGCATATTTGATTTGCCCTGGTTTATGTCTCCGAAGTTTTATTGGAAAATCCGTCATCAGGTCACTGGCTGGGCCTTCACAGCTGAGCACTAAAGATATGAAGTGTAAACAGTGATTAAGTGCCTGCACAATTCTCAGATTTCCAGAGTTCCAGCCTCACAGGTGTTCACAGTGCCGCTGGAACTAAGGTCTTGTTTTATCAGAAGTCAGTTATCTATTTTGGTTGGGGAATGTGTAAGGTATTGAGTGAAGGGCACTGGTCTTGTTAATTAGTGCTACTGTAGAGAAAGCTGGTAAGTTGATCAAAATGTTTTGTACATTCTACACTGGACAAAGGTAAATGAAAAAAAAAGACAGCATATTATCTTAAATAGAGGAATAACACTAATTTATCTAGAGCATACTGAGCAGTATAAAGAATACAGCAAGATGATGAAGGATATGAATCCTTTCTTTGATGATTTGGTTAACTGAGGATGTTTCACTTGGAATATACTTGTGATTTCTATTTTTAGACACTTTCAAGGGCCGTTGGTGGAAGAGGAATACAATTAATTCCAGAAGGCAAAGTCATGGCTAGACAGTGAAGGTTATAGGACAGCAGGTTTCAATTCAAAACAAGAACAAACTTCTCAGCCAGTTGACCATACAAAACTTTAAGTTATAACCGATAAAGTACCCATTACTGAGTGTTCAAGAAGAGTTAAGTGACCATTTTCTATAGTGGTTGCAATGGCAAGTCCCACAATGAATGGAATTTTGGATTAAATGAGATTTCTGATTTTTTTAAGGCTAAGATGTAATGATTCTAACATCAAATGAGTTTTTGGCATACAAATAGGAGGTATTTCAGCCCAAATTCCAGGGTCTTTGGTTTGGTATACTGGGAAGTGTAGGTTTTGGAGTTCAAAAGCAGGCATTAAATCCTATGCTAATCTATTTTCTGGTCATTTGGCCAATCATTTTAATGCCATTATAACTTCCTCATATCTAAATGAGAATTATGCAATACCACACTGTTATTATAAGGATTAAATTAATGGAAAAGTCCAATGACAGTGTCTGGAATATTAGAAATACTTAATAAAAGCTAACTAGCATGATTACTGTGTTTGTGTATGTTTAGATACCTGATATGATTTTCAGTACACCAGAACACATGAAATGTAACACATGCAGCTATTTTGTGTGTGCGTATAGTATTAACTGGATCTGCCTTTCTCCCTCTTGCTTCCACCATTAATCTCAGCACTAGTTGTGCTGTCCTGGCAATATTGCAACAGTTTAATCTCCTAGACTATTCACTTTTCTCCCCACAACTTGTTTTGAATCTTTTCACCTAAATTGCATATAGGACTTCATAATGCAATTTTCTTTTTAGATCTTTGAGGCTAATTCATACTTTGAATATGAAAAAAATAGTAAATTTATGTTAGATAATGATGTTACATTGAAGATTAAACCTAATTGCTTAAACACAGACTCATGGATCCTTCTCATGTTTGCTTTTAACAAGAAATCTCTATCTGGCAGCTACACTAGCTGTTTTTTTTTTTGCAAGCATAAGTATGCATGTTTGCTTTCCCTCCACAGTACTCTTGCTTGCTGTCTGAAGTTCCTGCCTCTGTCATTCAGTTACTATGAGACTACCTTCTTTTATTTACCCAGGCAAATCCTCTCACTCCATTAAAACTTTGCTCAAAACACAGGTTCCCTAAAGAGACTTTCCAGATGAACACCAAACCCACAGACCACCCTGCTCATGAGCTGATGCATATCTGGTTTTATTGAATTTATGTCTGTTGCTTGAGTATCTGCATAGTTTTCCCCAGAAACTTTTAATATATACTCTGTATTTCCTATAATTCTGATTACTGGGGTGTGTGTGTAATAAACACTGAAAACATAACTGATCCCAAGTCTTTTATATTTACTAACCTTTTATTTGTAAGAAGTACCACAACTTACAATTCACTAAAGGATTAGAAAATCTGAATCTATAAAAACAAAGCAATTATTAATAAATGAAGCTATAGAGAACATTTGATAATGTTTGAGTTTGTAACAAAATATGAACTTACAAGTTTATGTGTGTGCGAGTATCTATAAAGACATGATTGTCCATATTATATGGAAAGAATGTCTATGCTTATAAACATTAGCTTTTAGGTCTTTCTTAAGATAAAAGGCAAAAGTTACTTCACAAGTATTACAGAGGGTATTTGATGAGAAAATGATACCCTTACCTAAAGAAAACATATAATCAGCATTCTTGTTTAAACTGAATTTTGGGATAACTCAGCACCTTTGACAAGAAGTCTAGAGAAAATTAATTATTTAGACAATCTTTAAATCAAGAAATTTTGAGCCCTGGCTGGTGTGTCTCAATGGACTGAGCACCAGCCTGTGAACCAAAGGGTCACTGGTTTAATTCCTACTCAGGGCACTTGCCTAGGTTGTAGGCCAGGTCCCCAGTGGGGAGCACATGAAGGGCAACTGCACACTGATGTTTCTCTCCCCCTCACTCTCCTGCCCTTCCCCTCTCTCTAAAAATAAATAAATAAAATATTTTAAATACATTTTGAAATGAACATATAACATTGCACATAGAATTACTATAGTTAGTAAAAAGAAAAAAATACTGTGGTAGGAAGACTCATAGTCCCCACAAAAATGTCACTGCTCTACTCTTTTGTACCTGTGCATATGTTACTTTATATGACAAAAGGGACTTTGTAGACATAACTGAGTGAAGGAGCTCAAGATGAGTTTATTAGCTTGCATTATAAAGGTGGTTGAATGTGATCACAAGGTTCTTAAAAAGAGAGAAGTTTTGTGATAAGAAAGCAGAGTGTCACACTGATGTGATGTAGCTTTAGAGATGCTCTGAAGATGGAGAAAGAGGTCACAGGCAATGAATGCAGGCAGCCCCTACAAGGTAGAAAAGGCAAAGAAACATTCTCCAGGCGGGCCCTATTGACCCCTTAATTCCCAGTGAAACCCATCTCAAATAGTAAGACAAGAAAATTGTTGTCCTAAGTTAGTACATTCACGGTAATATACTACAGAAGCAATAGGAAACTAGTACAAACACTAACTAATGATTTGGTTCGAATCTTTAGCTCCTGCACATAGGTGAAGTATAGAAATGAAGCAACCTACAGATATTTCTCCTGGGGTGATAATTTCCAATGAAGGAATTGGAGGAATTCAGAGGAAGATGATGAACCAGGGCATTTATATTTCTCCCTTGTACATTGTAGCAAGGCCTGGCCTCATAAGCATGTGATCTGTGAAGTCATACTTAGATTTAAAAAGTTGCTGAGAAGGGCCCATGCTTGTTTTCATGCCCTGCTGTCACATCTTAAAGTCCTTAACAATTCTTTAATAAGGTGTTATGAATTTTCATTTAGCACTGAGCCCTGGAAATCATGTAGTCAATCCTGGCTTAGCCTTCCTGTTTACAGTTGTTGTAATACTCAATTCACTCAGAAAGACAAGTGTAATAACATATTACAACAATAAATAAAAAAGGAGAAAAAGAAAGAGTAGGAGGGGGAGGAGAAAAAAATTTAAAAAAGCAAAGCTATGCTACACATTCAGAATGTTTTTTGTATATATAATCTTCCCCTCTTCTTTCAAATTTTTACATCAGTGTTTGTAACCAATAATCATGAGAGCTAAGTTATGATCACATTTTATCTAGTGGAGTTAATAAAGTAAAACATGTTTCCAACCTTCAATTCAGTATATGTTTATTGAGCTACAGAATTCTGTGATATAATTAAAAAGCTACAAAAACCTAAAGAACAATTGGTTAGCAAGTTGAATTATACACTTAAGGCTATAAAATGCCATTCTAGCAAAATAATTCAAAAAAATTGAATTAATGAGCAATCTATAAAAATAAATCAATCACAACTAAATAAAATCAGTAAGAAAATTTAAGCCTGATGGTATCTGTATAACTACATATTACAAAACCACATACCATTATCATTGAATACCAACTTCACCCTGTTATTTCTTAAATTGTCTTGATTTTGAAATTCTGAGACTGATCCTTTCTATTATCAATGAATGACTATTCTTCATTAGCATTCCTTTGATGAAATCCATAATTCAAATGGAATAATAAAATCAACTAGTTACAAAAGGTTCTAAATATGGTTTAGAACCTTTGTGTGCATAAATCATATGTGTTCATCCATTAAGCACCTTTTGTTATATATTCAGGAAATGAATAATTCCTAGTATAAACATAAGTTAATGTAGAAAAATATCTTTTAGACTACTTACTTGGAAGTTGCAAAGTAATTGCTTCTTTATTTTAGGGATGAAATCCCAGAAGTATGATATTTGTAACCAGGTACACCACCATTATTAATAAAGCCAGTTTTCAAATCAATGAAAAATTAAAGGAAAAGATTGTACTTGGTTTAACCTAATACAAAGTCCATGTTTCAAAATGTTGCCTAAAATCTTCACTGAAAATATAATACGTTCTCCCATTCAGTGAGTTGTCTTTTTATTTTGTTAATGGTTTCCTTTGTCATGCAAAAACATTTTTGTCTGGTGTAGTTTCATTTGTTAATTTTCTCTTGTGTTTCCCTTGTCCAAGAAGATATATCAAAAGAATATTTCTATGAGAAATGTTCAAGATTTTACTACCTCTGTTTTTTCTAAGATTTTTATGATTTTGAGTCTATTTAAGTCTTTTATCCATTTTGAGTTTGTTCTTGTGTATGTTATAAGAAGGTAGTCTATTTTCATATTTTGCACATATTTTTCTAATATTCCCAAATACCATTTATTAAATAGACTACCTTTACCCCATTGTATGGCTTTGTCTTCTTAAAGGTGTAAGTTTATTACTGGGCTCTCTATTCTGTTCCATTGATCTAGGTGTCTGTGTTTACGAGAGTACCATGCTGTCTTGATTACTATGGACTTATAGTATGTTTTGATATCAGGTAATGTGATTCCTCCAACTTTGTTCTTCATTCTCAAGATTGCTGTGGCTATTCAGGGTCTTTTGTGGTTCCATATAAATTTTTGGAATATTTGTTCTACTTCTGTGAAATACCATTGGAATCTTGATAAGAATTGCATTGAATCCACAGATTGCTTTGGGTAGTATGGACATTTTAATTATGTCAATTTTTCCTCTCTATGAATACAGTATGTGCATCCACATATTTGTATCTTCTTTGATATCTTTCTTCAGTATCTTATAATTTTCCAAATACAGGTCTTTTATATCCTTGGTAAAATTTATTCAAAGTATTTTTTCTCTTTGAAGCAATTGTGAATGTGATTGTTTCCTTAGTTTCCCTCTCTGATAGTTCATTACATCTAATAAGGGATTCATATTCAAAGTTTATAAAGACCTTATAAAACTTGACACCAAAAAAAAATCCAGTGAAAAAAATAGGCAAAGGATCTTAATAGACACTTCTCTAAAGAGGACATATAGATGGCAAATAGACATGTGAAAAAGATGCTTAACATCACTAATCATCAGAGAGAGGCAAATTAAAACCACAGGGAGATATCACCTCACACCTGACAGAATGGTTATCATCAATATATCAATGAGAAACAAGTGTTGGTGAGGATGTAGAGAAAAGGGAACCCTTGTTTCCTACTGTTTGTGGGAATGCAGATTGTTGCAGCCACTGTGGAAAGCAGTATGGTATTACCTCAAAAAGTTAAAAATGGAACTGTCTTTTGACCCACTATTCCACTTCTGGCAATGTTCAAAGAACCTGAAACACTAATTTGAAAGAATATGCACACCTCCATCTTCACTGCAGCATTATTTACATAGCCAAGATTTGGAAGCAGCCAAAGGGTTCACTAGTATATGAGTGGATAAAAAAGCTGTAGACTGCGGCCAGTGTGGCTCAGTTGGTTGGAGCATCATCCCATAACCGAAAGGTTGCAGGTTCAATTCCCAGTCAGGGTATGAACAAGAAGTAACCAATTGTTGCTTCTCTCTTGCATCAGTGTTTCTCTCTCTCTAACAGTAATGAAAAAATGTTCTTAGGTGAGTATAAAAAATAAAAAACAGCTGTGATACATTTACACAATGAAATACTACTTGGCCATGGAAAAGAAGGAAATCTTACCATTGGCAAAAGCATGGATGGACCTGCAGAGCATTATGGTAAGAGAAAAAAGCAAGTCAGATTAAGAAAAGTACTATTCAATTTTACTTATATGTGAAATCTAATAAATAAGAATTAACAAGTAAAATAGAGAAAAATTCATAGACAGACAACATAACAAAGGGGTTTGGGGGGCGCTGGGTGAGGTGTGTGAAAATATTGAGCAACAAAGGAAAAAAGAGAAAAAAGGCGTGGACATAGACAACACTGTGGTGATTCCAGGGGGCTGGGGGTATGGGGCCAGGTGGAAGAAGGTATAAGGGGAATAAATGGTGATGGAAGGAGACGTGGCTTGGGGTTGTGAGCACACAATACAGTGTACAGATGATGTATTGTAGAACTATGCACCTGCAACCTGTGTAATTTTGTTAATCAGTGTCATCCCAATAAATTAAATAAAAAGGAAAAATAAATAAATAAATTACAAAAAATAAAGGTATGTGATGATGCTTGCTCCATACCATAAGGTTTATAATAGTACTGTTCAAACTACTCTTGAAAAGTTGCTTTACAAAGAAATAAAACACCTTACTTCTCAAAAAATAGAGAAGAAAATATAATATAACATTATACAATAATAACATTACAATATAACATTTTACAATTAGAAAAAAGTATAAAACCACTGAATTGAGAAAAAAGTCTGTTTGATAACCAGTTGTGTCCCCCCCCCCCACCCTGCCGTGTGCCTTGGGCAAATCAGTGTATATGTCTGACTTTTTATTTTTTTTCATCTGCAAACAAGAAGTCTGGACTAAATTGTTTATAGGGTGCTTCCCAACTCATTTCAACATTGCTTCTAAAGGAATTTCCCCAAGAGGAAGTTGTTGCTATTATGACTTGTCTAAGAAAAAATGATGAATCACGGAAGTGAGATGTTTGATTTTTAAATCCTATTATCTCTTGAACAACAGTAGATGTTAACATGTCTCAGGCTCAGAAAGGGCCTGAAGAATGTGCTCTAAAATTTAAGATCTATAGAGACACTGGTAGTATCCATAATTTAGACTCAAATTTGTACAAATCTGTTGTCTTATAAATATAATAATAAGTAAAATGTTGCTGTGCTGTTAAAAATAACTTTCCATTACCTTTGGGAAAAGTTGTTGCCCTTTCAAACTTTCAAACTAATGTAGCCTTAGTCTAAAGATCATCATTGTATTGTCAGAAATCTACTGTCAAATTGACCATCAGATCATTTTTTCTCCTAACCAGTGGAAGGAAGGACATTTCTAAATCAATTATATATAATCTCATCTTGAATAAAATGTCTATTTTTCTTACTATTTAAAACAACTTACAAAAATGTTTATTTGACTTTAAGAAGTAGTTCACAATCTCCCACTAAATAAGGTCCATGCATTTTAACCTGTCATTCAGGTTAAACCAGCGCCAACCTACCTTTAGAGCTTTCTCCTCTTACCCAGTTTGACACATCCCAACCTCCTAAACCATTTACTTTCCTGAACATGTTTTGTTTTTTTCTGCTCACCTCTCTTCCTGCCTGAATGTCTTCCGAGTTGTCTTTGCATTTCAAAGTCTAACTTCTTTCAAGGCTGATCTACTTCTAGCTCATTAATAAAAACACCCAGATCCTGTTTTCTACTAAATACTCTATCTTCCCATGCCACATCAATGTCAGAAATCATCTCACTGTACTGTGTAATTGAAAAAGAATCCCTTTTTAGATCCCTAAAATTATTTAACACATCCAAATATATACTAAGAAAAGATCCTTTATGAGGTTTTTGAAAGATTCTTGAAGCCAGAAACCATATCTTTAGCTGTTTTTCTTCCCTGTGTTATTAAACATGTCTTAGTTCAAGAATGTGCACACATACAAAATAGTATGTGATTGAGTATATAACTAGTAAAAAGGAACAAAGGGTATCCTGTGGCTTTAATAATAATAATAATACAGGCTAAAATCTATGGATTTCAACATTATGATTCAATCATAATTGCCTATGTCATCTTAAAATAGCTAATAAAATTGTTTTAGGGCTGTCCTGAGAAGATTCCATACCAATGTAAGAAATACCCAGTTAAAAAACTCCACTCTTTGAAGTCTGTGCAATACTAGAGGCCAAGTCACTACTCCTTACCCCCGTCCCTGGACTTACCCCAGGGCTATAATAAAGTTTCATTAGTTATAGACAGATTTATATTTTCAAAGCACTTTAGAGCCATTAATTTGTTAAGCCAAACAACATACAGTAGAACAAGGTGAGTGTGATTCAATGCATTTGACAGATAAGAAAACAGCAGGAATGCAACAGTGATCTTTTCTCAGCCAGGAGCAGTCTGGAGTTCCTTCGAGTGCTAGACCTGCAATTTTTCCACTGTAAAAACAACCAAACAATTGATCTGCCCTTATGTGTTTTAATTTCAATTATTCTTCATTTCCATGGTCAAGCAGAGTTAGGAGTAAATCTTGTGTTGGTGATCTTTAGTTCAAATATATGACTAATTGTAAAATGATGTTTTACATATTGTTACAACTAGTTTGGGTTTCAAGGTCTTAAGTTACTGATCAGTAATCAAGCATTATAATTCTTTAAATATCATTGAAAAAGTAATTGTCAGTACCCAAATAAATGAAAATAAAGCCTACAGCTGCATTTTGTGGCGATTGTCATTTGTACTGGGTTGAAGAACAATCTTTCTAAAAGACCTGACATTTTAAACTCTAATGTTATGAGAAAATATCTTATCTAATGTTATCATATGTATATGATAAAAATATCACCTCTAAAATATAATATGCATTTATCTTCAGAGATATAAATTTTGCCAAAGATAACGTTTTTCTTCAAAGTTTTAGTTACACGTCATTGAAAAATTGATTTAAAAGTAGATTTTCTCCTGGTATGTTCAAGGTTGTGATTTGAGGTGATGTGATAGTAAATTATTAAGTTATTTTCTCTCTACTCTTGGACCAAACAAATCTCTAAAGAAATTGTTGGTTCCTAGTCAGTATCTCAGGAATGCAGTGTTATTTTACCCCAGTGCGGATGAGGATTTTTCACCTTTATTTATGGCTGGCATTTTTATGTTTTTGACTTACACAACCACTCTCTCACTGTGAAGCCAGTTGTATTTCCTGAGAGGTTAAGATAATTTACCATTGTTGGATATGCTTTTTGCTCATGCTGATGCAGAGAATTAGACATATGACTGATGTTAGTGTCAATTTCAGTGATCCATAATGTAAAAATCAGGACTTTGCATAAAAAGCATCTGTGTCCTTTGATACAAAACCTTCAGTGTTTGCATATGTCCATATACTCAGGTGCCTGTTCACGGGCACAACACCAGTGGGACAGAAGATAGAACAATCTATGTAATTTTGATAGTAAGTGGTCACCTGCATGAAAAAGGAACTGAATTGACTGTTGAGCTCACATATTTCAGGTCTTCAGTTAATCTTTTCTTTGAATTTGTTTCATAAAGCTGACAAAATCACTAAGAATTTATTACAAATCAGCAATCAGAATATATAGATTTCATCTAAATTGCCCAATTTATACCAATTATTTATTTTCTCCTTTTTTAAGATTTTATTTATTTATTTTAGGGGGGGGAGGGAGAGAAACATCAGTGTGTGGTTGCCTCTCGCACATCCCCCTGCTGGGGACCTGGCCTGCAACCCAGGCAAGTGCCCTAAACTGGGAATTGAACCAGTGACCCTTTTATTTGCAGGCTGGTGCTCATTCAACTGAGCCACACCAGCTAGGACGATATCAATTTTTTCTTTGCAATTTCATGTATGATTTCCTTATTAATATCACTTCAGTCATTTTCACATATTCACAAAAAATATTACCAACATTTCAAACACTGTCACTGACCTGGGGTGTCTTAAAAAAACAGCTTCCCCTGAAATGACTGATACATGCCCCTCTGGGCAGGAAAAAAATGTTCATCTTCCAAAGCAACCAACGCAGGTTCAACTTTTAAATGTCTTCAATCCACTCTCCTTTCAACTATCTTAAGGGAAGTTAGAGTGCAAGGGTCAAAACTGCATCTGAGTTTCATTATAGGACACTGTACTAGGATACCTCTTGAGACCTTTTTTCCTTCAAGTTACAGCATATGTTATTCTTAAAGGTGGAAAGGCTATTTTCTCCCTCCACATCACTGGAAATCCAGGCCTCTTGCCTCATTTAGCTACTTTGATGTTTTCTTTGGGGTTGGGGCTACTAGAGGAATTGATTTAAGAGAGACTTCTGTTTTAGCATCATGATTGTTTTAAATGACAAAATAATGACAAATAGCTGACTCAAATGAAGTATTTTAAAAAAGACACAAAGCTAGGCAAATTTTCCCAACCTTTAAACTAGTAGTGCCATTCTTCATAATTCTATGTTTAAAATGTAAAAAAAAAGAAAAGCTAATGGGCACATGTGCAACTTTACTGTTTATAGAAAGTGTATGCATATGCACACATACATTTATGTGCATGCGCACATACAGATGTATATATAAAGCTTTAGAAGTAGAAAAGACATGAACTATGCAAGTCTCTTGAAACTGCGTGCACTTCTTAGTGACTTTAGTGTTTCTTTAACAACTGCTTTCATAGCATAGTAAAATCCATGAGGCACTAATCACTAAAGATTACTTCTAGGTAAAGTAAAAATAATACTCTGACCTACGTTGTTAGCCTTTGCACTTGCTTGTACCATGCAGTGATTTTTTTTAATGCAAGGTGGAAATTAAACTGAGCATCTGGAGAGCATTCCTGCCCCATCCAGATCATCATCTCTTGCTCCCTAAACACCAACACACATTGTGTTGAGGTTTAAATATGCCAACTCATCCCATGTCCATAACTGTCTGTAGTGTGGAAGTGTGCAGTACTGATTTCTTTTCAAAGAAATTCTGAACTATATTGTAATTGGCTCCAAGTGAAATAAACTACTAAAAAGTTCTTTACTACTCTCTCCCTGCAATGGCTGAACAAGTTCCAACACAAACTCAGACTGAGACAGATTAACACAAACAGAATGCAATCTATGTAAGTGTAATTTGATTGAATGTACTGACTTTTCTGATATTCTTACTTTTATTTTTAATAAACTTATCTAGTTTTAGATTTATAAAAAAATACAAAGATAATACACAAAGTTCCTATGTACTCCACATGTAGTTTCTCCTACTCTTTACTTCTAAAATTGGCATAGAATATCCATTATGATTAATGAGGTAATATTGATACATTATTATTAGCTGAAGCTCATATTCAATTTTCTTAGTTTTTAACCTAGTGCCATTTCTCTTTTTCTGAATCTTGTCCATAAAACCATATTGGATTTAGTTGTCAAGTCTTTTTAGGCTCTTCTTGGCTATAACATTTCCTCAGACTTTTCTTGTTTTTCTAACGTCGATATTTCTTAGGGGTACTGAGTAGGTATTTTATAGAATGTACCTCAACTGGAATTTGTCTAATATTCTTCTCATGATTAGACTTGGGTTATAGGTTTGGAAAGGAGGACCATAGAAGTAAATCATCATTTTCATCAATTAAAGGTATATACTATCCACAGGGCTTGTCACTGACCTTGACCTCGACCACCTGGCTGAATAGTGCTGGTTAGGTTTCTGCTCTGTAATTACTCTTTCCTCTCCCTTTCCATGTTTTGCTCTTTCGAAGGAAATCACTATGTGCGGCCCACCCCTAGAAAGAAGAAAACCATGCTACAGCTACCTGAGAGCAGAATAGCTACATATATTATCTGGAATTCTTCTACATGGGAGATTTTTTATTCTCTTTCACTTATTTATTTATTCAATCATTCATTAATGATATCAGTGTGAACATCAGGATATTAATTTTATATTTGGATTATAGTCTAATACTACTTAATTTTTTTCCTAAAATTCTTCCAGCTATGGCCACTGGGGACTCTTTAAGGTAGTTTCTGTGTCCCTGTGCCATACATCATGTATGTAGGTGCATGTGCACATATATACATACTTTATATATTTTTCATTGTCTTACTTTCTGGCAATACAAGCAGCTACAGCGGGCTCTTATTGTATATTTTCCTCTCCTAAAATCAGACGTTCATCCAAGGAGGTCTGGTTTCTTTTAATGGGATGTAGTATTAGAAAACAAGATTAGCCACTATGTAAAGATTTGTGTGGGGTCAGGAAACTTGGATAATAATGAAATCTTGAGTACACCACACATGATCTGCTTTTCTTTTACTTATGTAGAAAGACATTACAGTTCACCCCTACTTTAAAAGTGATGCAGGCAATGGGCTAAAGAGAGTTTCTTCAATAAATGGTATTGGGAAAATTAGACAGATATGTGCAGAAAAATGAAACTAGACCACCTCCTTACACCACAGATAAGAATAAATTTAAGATGTATAAAGGCTTAAATATTAGACTCAAAACCATAAAAACCCTAAATAAAACATAGGTAGTAAAATCTCAGACATTGGTAGTAGCAGTATTTTATCTGATAAATCTCCCCAGGCAAGGGAAACAAAAGACAAAATAAACAAATGAGACTACATCAAACTGAAAAGTTTTTGCACAGCAGAGGAGACCAGCAACAAAATAAAATAAAAAACAAAACAAAACACTGAATGGGAGATCATATTAACCAATTATAAGAAGGTGTTAATATTCAAAATTTATAAAGAACTTACAAAACTCAGCACCATAAAAATAAACAATCCAATTAAAAAATGGGCAAAGGACCTGAATAGACCCTTCTCCAAAGAAGACATACAGATGGCCAATAGGCATATGAAAAGATCCTCAATGTCACTAATCATTAGAGAAATGAAAATGAAAACCACAATGAGATATAACCTCACATGTGTCAGAATGGCTATTATCAATAAATCAACAAACAAGTATTAACAAGGGTGTGGAGAAAAGGGAACCCTGGTGCACTGTTGGTGGGAGTGCAGATTGGTGCAGCCACTGTAGAAAGCAATATAGAGATACCTCAAAAAATTAAAAATGGATCTGCCTTTTGACCCAGCAATCCCACTTCTGGGAATATATCCAAAGAAATGCAAAATACTAAATCAAAAGAATATATTCACCCCTATGTTCATGGTGGCATTATTTACAATTGCCAAGATATGGAAAAAGCCCAAGTGTCCATTAGTAGATGAGTAGATAAAACAACTATAGGACATTTACACAGAGGAATACTACTTGACCATAAAAAAGAAGATTTTATCCTTTGTGATAGCACAGATGGATGTGGAGAACATTATTAAACTAAGTGAAATAAGCCAGTCAGAGAAAGACAAATGCCGTATGATTTCACTTTTATGTGGAATCTAATGAACAAACTGAACTAACATGAAAAATAAAGACAGACTCATAGAGAGCATGATGACAGCTATTGGGCAGGGGAGGTTAGAGAGTGGAAAGACTAAAAAAAGGAAAGGGGACTTATGGACATGGACAACAGTGTGGCGATTACAGGGGAGTGGAGGGTGTAGTGGGTTAAACAGCAATAAAAATAATACAATAAAAGTATTTTTTATAAAAGTGTTGTAGCCACTCCTAACATCACAGAACATAAGTAATATTTTCTGTTGCATTAAACATATTTGGTATTCACAAGGTGAAAGTCAAGAACATTTTCTAGAATCAAATTAGCATGCTCTTATAGCCATTTTAATTTTTAATCATGACTTTTTTATAGTTTTCTTATCATCATAGAAATGAAAACTGCTTGATGGGTCTTCCTAATTTATGTCAGAAAGATCAACAATTAATTTAAAGAATGTTTCATGGGTGATGACCTTAAATCAAAAATACTTTGGAATTTTGAATAATCAGGTAACCATTAAGGAACTACAACCCATTTAGGGTGTGTTATAAATACTTAGTAATTTAAAGTTGTCATTTTCACATTGATATTTTTTAGAAAGGTAAATTGTCACCAACATCACCATCGTTATCAATTGTTCAGAGAATTTAAACTGGTTTAAAATCAGCTCTTCCATTACTCAGCACAGTGAGAAGACAGGGAAAGAATCATACACAAAGATGAACTCATACTTTCCCATGAAGCCTACTCCAATAGCATCCTAGTTGCCCAATTTACCTTTCCTAACCTCTTTCTTATTTATAATAATAACATGCCCTTCCATATAGAACTGCAAATGGTGCGCTGACCTAACTCTGCCTAGGATAGATATAAAGTTCAATTTGTATTGAAGTAGGAGGTCTTCTGAGCAACTTAACATATCTTTTTCTCCAGCCCTAATATTATTATTTAGTTGGGCAACACTTTAAAATAACTCAAAGGTTTATACTTTGCTTAGGTCTTTCCTATTATTTTTATTATTTGGTCCTAATGTCTATGAGGTTATTTAAAATTTTTAAAGAGACCTTTTCCATATGAAGAAACCAAACCTCAATGTTACAAAGTAACTTCCGTAGACCTTTAAGTGGTATCCGTGATCATTTTAAAGGTGAGTTCTCCTCTGGGGCAGGATGAACAATGGGAAAGTGATGTATCTAGGACTAGAACTGAAGTGCTCTTTGGGTGTGAGGAAGATGGAGAAACTTCCTCTGCACTCAGAGTTGACCCAGGAAGATGGAGTAGGTTGCTGATTCTGGGTCAGCATGAATCTGAGACTGGAAGATAGTCAAGGTTCAGCCAGACTAGTTAGGGCAAAGGAAGTACTAGCACAGGCGGTGGCGCAGGGATAGCAGGGACGCTGGGAGAAAATGGCTGTGTGTGTATAAACTGAAAAGCTTTACCTTACTAAAGTATCTTTATTTTTTGTATTTCAGGGGTACTTTTATTTATATTTTTGCACTCTTTTTAATTTTTTTATTGTTCAAATACAGTTGTCCCCATTTCCCCCATTACTCTTCCCTGCCCTACTCATCCCCACCTCCCACATTTAATCCTCCCTGCCCCGCTGTTGTCTTTGTCCATGGGTCCTTTATCTATATTCCTTGAGTTGACCTTTCGTCTTCTTTCCCCTGTTATTCCCCTCCCCATTGCCCTTTGGTCACCGTCAGTTTGCTTATTAAATTGGAAGTCTAGGCCATTGATGAATGAAGTATTAGCATATGCCTTCTTACCCTGCATATGGAAAAATCACAGCCTAATTAGTGGTATGCTAAGTCACCAAAATATTTCTGGTCTATGAACAGGACCACACAAGCTCGAGATCACTGGCCATTAGTGATGGCTCACATCTAAGTCCAGATTATCCTGTGATGTTACAAGAACACAAGCTAAACTGGATCACCAGTGTTACAACAGATATACGTGCTATATTCAGATAATACAAAATTTCACACGTTTAAAATATGCCTTTGAAATCAAATTAACATATCCAATTTTGCCTCAGAAGTGTAAGAAAGTTAGTCTGGAATGGTATTAAGGTAAAACATTATCATTGAGGTCAATATTATTTAAAAGGACAATAGAGCAGAAATTATAATGTGAAAACTTCATCTACCTAGAGTAGGTCATACTCTATATAAATAGAAAGAAATAGATTTGTTGATCAAGTTTGAAGTTGATACCATCTTCTAATTTACTGGAATTTTATTTTTCTTTACTATATTACTATGTTTTAATTCTAGCAACAGTTGTACATTACCAGGTACATGATTTTCAGTTTAATCAATTAAAGTTTTTAGTCATATAAGTAATCATTCCAATGTCCCTATTGCTACTATTATTATTCACCATATCAAAAGGATAACATTAACATTGGTTCAATACTAGAGAAAGTCACTTGAACTATTTTATTAAAAAAGACAACACAGTTTTTTCTCATTAATTAAAATATAAAAACTGATTTTTTTCTGATAGCAGTCTCATTTTTGTTGGTAGAGTTTAAAGTGAATCTCTTAAAATATTTAGTTTTTATTTGCAAAATCTCTTCCATATTCTTTCAACAGAAAATATACTGAACAAAAAGATACATACATGTATATTTCAAACATCATGTTAAACATTGCCAAGAACACTGAGACAAATGAGGTATCACAATTACCCACAAGGAGGTTCTAGGCTAATTGGATGAAATAACCAAATAATCACAAGGGTGAATGCAGGTGTTATGAGAAGGACTTGGAAGAGAAGTTGAGGATTTGGAGCCAGACTACTGTGAAGTCCAAGTCCTTACTAAGCATTAGCTTTGTGGTCATGCAATCACCCAGCGTCCTTAAATTTCAGTGTAGTCATTTGTAAAATGGGACTTTTATGTGAAATCAAGAGAATACTTTTTATATAGCCCAATATAAATTAAAAAATGGTGCAAAACGGCAAGCTGACAGGGTTTCAAAGGATGAATGAAACAACTATGTGTTATGATTAGGAATATAGTCTACCTCACAGGTGTGCATCGTTTGCTAAGAAAATGGTGCTGGAGGCTGGATGAAATGCACATACAGAAAACAAAAAAGAAGGCGTTTCCAGGGAGGAAAACAGCATGGCATGGAGACTGTTAAATTCAGGTCATTTTTGGCAAACATGGAATGATTACATTTGGCAGAATATGGACCACGGATACAGGAATAGTAAGAAATCTGGTTGAAAAGATCAGGTAAGTCTTGACACCAGGGGTTTGCAGATATGGTTATGTGAATGCAATTTTAGACACAATAATGTTCAAGTTGTTTATGAAGTCAGGACACAGTTCGTTCTGAATGGAAAGAAGACGTGCCTGATGGCAGCACAAAGATGAACTGGAATTTAGAGTAAACGGAGGGTGGAAGTGGGCTGCAATCACAGGGTGAGTCTGAACTGGAGCAGAAACAGTAGGAATTAGAACAGTGACAGACCGAGAGACTCCGATGATTCTGAAGTCCAAATCATTAGGTAAGACCCCTTTGGGCCTCTCTGTTTAGCCACTCAATATAAATTTCTAACTCATGACCTTAAAGACATCTCAATTCACTAACATTTTTCATATCTTCTCTAAATTTGCTTGTCCTGCTTGCAACACTAATAGTACCATGGCTAAATTCAGTCATTGCATCATCCCTGCAAATTTTGAGGTGAGTGTACTCTATTTTGACTTAAGTTTTCTGCAACCTACTCAGCTTCCCTAGTCAGAAGTATTAAAGTCATCAATAAACACTTTCTCTCCTTTACCTCTTCTATCCAGTAATTTGCCAAATCCGCTCAATTCCTCCTCATCTTTGCCATCTGTCCCTCCTATCCCCGTCAAGCCACCATCTTATATTTAGACTTTGATCATTTCTCTCCTAAATTATTACAAATGTTTACTTGTAATAATTTCTTGAAAAATACCTTTTAATTCATTGCCTTTTATGTTTCTATACTTATTTTAGAATCAGCTTGTTAATTTATGTAAAAATATCCTGCTGGGTTTTTTATTAAATTTATATGTATAGATTAATGTTAAATGAATTGATATTTATGCAATACTGAGTTTTCTATTCCTCTGAAATAAATTTTTTTCCTTTTATTTAGGTCTTACAAATCTATCAATAATGTTTTGTAGCTTTCAATGTAGAGAGGGTTTTTTTTTTTTTTTTTTTTTTTTTTTTTTTTTTTTTTTTTTTTTTTTTTTTTTTTTTTTTTTTTTTTTTTTTTTTTTTTTTTTTTTTTTACATATTTTGTTAGATATTCCTAAAATGAATGGTTTGGTGTCATTGTAAATTGTATTGTTCTTAAATTTTCTATTTTGTATATTGATATTCAATCTAGCAACTCTGATAAATACACAAAGAATAGATTAAACAATAGGGATAATTATATCTACATGTGACCATATGGATGAATCTTACAAATACATTATTGAATAAAAGAAAGTAGTCAAAACAGTGTGTGTAATGCAATTTCATTTATATGAAGTACAAAACCAGGTGAAGCAAATCTCTGTTGTTTGATGTCAGGATAGTGATTCCTTTGGGGATTAATCACTGCAAGAAATTACAAAGGTGCTCATGAATAACTGATAATGTTCCATTTCTTCATCTGGATGCCAGTTACATGCATGTGTTCAGTAAGTGAAGTCAGAAATCTGAATATTAGTGTACACTTTTTTGTATACTACATTTGGTGAAAGGTTATCAAAATAAAAGAACAGAGATGAGTCTTACTCCCAGGTTAGCTTTTGCTACTTATCATACTTCATGTTGCATCAATGATGGGGATGCGGAGAGGTACAAATGCTGGGAGTGGTTTGCACAATGTGTATATTATATATTCCTAAGAAATTTCCAAGCTATAGCATGTTTTCATGTTTCACTGTTAGAGCACCTTAACTGTAATGGAGCTCCTTCTAAATTCCAAATACATTTTGACTATTAAAGCTCCAGGGAGAAGCTGGGATGGAACTGCGCTGAAAACAGATTTGCTCTGACAGTGACAGTCATTCAATGCCAAAGTAGGAGGATGGAGGCAAGGAACTGCTTGTGGGTGACAACAGCTGCTAAGTAAAGGTAACACCACGTGGAAGAGGTCAACTTTATGGGAAAACATTCTCACGTTAAGTTCTAGTGTAATTTTCTCACTGAGATGCCTTGCACACTGAGTATAGTATTGACTTCTTAATAATTGTTATAAAAATCATGCTAAACAGCCATGGGATGTACATTCAAGAATTTCATGTTCCAGAATTGCACTTTTTCTTACCTAACAGATGGTATATGATTTTGCAGCTGTACTTTTGTTCCATACATTTATTTATAGCCTTATCATACCAGGTATACCAATGTATTGCTTTATGACAGGTTTACATGTTTAATAATAAAAAAGCCTCCCACCACTTTTGCAAGGATTCCAAGCTTATTATCATAAGAATGTTTTTCAATATGCTTATGTTTTATCCATATAAAGCAAGTAAAACTATAGTATTTATCTAAATAACACCATAGTACATACTAATATCAATTTTAGTTGTTTTTAATGGACTTCCAGACTTCTTAATCAATTTTAACAAAATTGTTCACAAGCAATATAAATATACTTTTCCCCTCTAATTATATCCTTAAAGCTTATGTTAACTTTAAATAAAAATGCACTGGTGTCTAATTTGTACTGTTTCAAAATAAATAGAAATTCTTAGCAGGAAAGAAAAACAACATCCAAAATGCCGAACTCTATCCAACGACTGTGTTTAAGAGAGCAACATATATTGCGGACATGTACATTACTAAGAATTTAGATTTGAGATTTTTAAATATTAAGAAACTTGCCAGCACATTCAAATGTGTCCTGAGTTTAGCATAGTCATTTTACACCTTGGCGAAGTCATTATGCTTTGAAGGAGCTTTAGAAATGTTGAAGGTGTTTAATTCATTTTCAAATTTAACAGTTCCAATACAAAACAAGATTGGTATACAATGGTTAAAGATTAAATGATATTATGGTGAGAATTTTAAAATATCATCTATGTATTTTAAAACAATAAAATTAATGTAATAAAATAATAGAAATATTGGTGAGCATTTTCTACAGAACAAATACAAACATAAATAACAAAATATGCACCTGAGATTCCTTTCTATACTTTCTTTGCCTATCACCAGTAAAAATTATCTCAGTTTGGCAAACAACAATGCCAATAAAGGCTGTATCTGCTCAAATAATGAGCAATTTTTCCACAGCAGACACTTTTAAAGCAAACCAAATTAGAACAGATAAACTAAATTGTTACTGTTTTAGCTTTAGAGATGGACTATGAGGTTGGTCTGGAAAAAGTCCAGCCATTGTTAATATAATGGGAACAGTATGTGTGACATCAACATAACCTGGCAACTGAGGAAAGTGGACTGGACTACAGGTGCATGAACAATGATTACTTCACTGTACTAGTCAGTGGGTTCAGTTGATGCTGTCAAGTGAGCATGTGTACTGTGTAACAATTGCATTCAAAATGAGCAAGTAGAGCAACAGATCTGCATCAAATTAGGTTAAGCTTGAATATTCCTTCATGGAAACTATTCAGATGATTCAGAAGGCCTTAGCTATGGGCAACTGGTGATTGGTAGCTTCATCATGACAATGTGCTTGTTCATGCATCACATCTCATGCAGAGCTTTTGGTGAAAAGTTAAATCACCGAGGTGACTCAGCCCCACTACAGCCCAGATTTGGCACCCTGCAACTTCTGGTTTTTCTCAAAGCTAAAATTACCTTTGAAAGGGAAGAGATTTCAGACTGGCAATGAGATTCAGGAAAATACAATAGGGCAGCTGATGGCATTTGGGAGAACTGTGTGAGGTCCCAAGGTGCCTACTTTGAAGGGGACTGAGGTGTCAATATTTCTTGTATCTTCTTTAATAAATGTCTCTATTTTTCATAGTACATGGCTGGATACCTTCTGACAGACCTTGTATATATGTTCCATTAATATGATTGGTCATTAATTAAGAAATTTAAAGTCTAAAGAAATTCTTGCAAGTAGAACCCTGGATGCAAATTCAAAATTACAATGTTCTTCAAATCTCAAGTCTTGTACTATCATAAATTCTGCTATGTCTGGGATAGATTGCTAAAAAAAAAAGGATCTGAGTCAGGGTGAAATCCATCTCACATCAAGGAAGACAACTCACAAAATGTACATGTCAACACAAGCAAATGCAGAGTAAGAACCAAGGAGAACTCTGAATGGGTTTGAAAGAATTAACTCAAAAATCACTGATATGGACCATTCCCAAGAGCATCCATAAGCCTACCGCAATCTGCTTCCACTTCAGGGCTATGCAATGTGGTGCCTAAGCTACTGACTAGCCTATCAGAAAGCCAGAGGCTTCATTCCCACTCAACTGCTGTCAGCTCCAGCAGCAGCTTAGGTCTAGATTAGCAGATAGTTTGAAGTTTAGTGGTACAAGAAGAGCAACAGATGTCCGGAAAGATATCATCCCAGAATCCTGCCTTGATTGATGTCAGAACAGTTCTTCTGACATAACTGATGTATAATAAATCTACATTCTGTGGCCCATAAGATATACAGACTTACTATGAAGCAAATTTAGGCTGTAAATTACAAACATCAAAGAGTTCCTAAATACATTTCCATTTTTTTTTTTTTTTAGTTAGACATCAGGTTATCAGATAGAGGAGTTTAAAGCACTTATTAAAAGGCAATTTACCACTGGCTGGTGTGGCTCAGTAGATTGAGTACCAGCCTGCAAACCAAAGGATCACCAGTTTGATTCCCAAGCAGGGCACATGCCTGGGTCGTGGGCCAGGTTCCCAATTGGAGGTACGCAAGAGGCAACCACACATTGATGTTTCTCTCCCCTGCCTTTCTCTCTCTTTGTTGCCCTCTCTGAAAATAAACAACAATAAAATCTTTTTTGAAAAAGGAACTTAACAATTTTAAATAAAATATATTTATGGTTGAAGGGAAATGGATTTTTTAGTACAAAGGAAGGCTGTATTACTGTATTTATTTTTAACTAAAACATTCCTAAAGAAAAGAACTCAAAATAATCATTTTGTTTAACCCTTAAACATGATTTTAGCAGGTGCAGGCCAGCTCAGAGTACAGAATACCACACCTTGACCTTGAAAAATACTTAGCATCTGTGTGTCAGCAATAGGCCACAGCACCCTGAGAAAACAGATGCAGCTGAGGCAAGGATTCAATTATAGGGGGAAAAAATAGATCAATCTGTAACAGTCTTTTAGGTGTAAGCAAGCAAAGCATTATTTGCTGCTTTTAAACTTGCAAGGTAATTGAAGTCATTATCTACTTCAAGGTGCTAAAGAAGATTCTTCATAACAAAGGGAAAATGGTGATTAAAAGATTTTGAAAAATTTGGAAGAAAGAAACCACAGATAAGAGCTCTGACTGTAGCTGCCACAGTTGTAAATTGCTGAACCATGTAAGCAAACAACACTATTTTCTGAGAGCTGAAGATTTATGTTTGAGTAAATGGTTTTTTTTTTTTTTTTTTTGCTAGATAAATTAAATGAGTAGTGCCAATTTTTTCTCAACTCAAACTTAGACCTGAGTTAGTGAATACTGGACAATCGTCATAAACAACCAAGCTTCCTGATGAGACTAAACACAAGAGTATTCTCTGTCTGCATTTCTTCATTCAGAGAACATGTAAATCTCACTGTGATCTTTGGTAACCCTCTGGGAACAGAAAATAATGTTACCAGGAATAACCGCTATTTAGATAGAGCAGAACTGCTTTGTTGTATAAACTTGGTGGTGCACAGCTTGTGCTGTGTTAATCTTGTATGTCTTATCAAATCTGTGACTTTTCAAAATAGGGCACAAAAAAGATTTGGAGTTGAATAAACATAGCTTCTGAGTTCTGAAGGAACTACACTTGTGTGAGTTGCAGACAGCCCAGGTTGTGGCTAAAAGAATTTCAGTGTAGGTGAAATGATGTCATTATTAGTGGTTATGGGCTGAATTGTGCCCCTACCCACCTTAGAATGTGACAGAAGTGATTAAGTGAAAATGAGGTCATTAAGGTGTGATTTATGCAATACGACTGGTATTGTTACGGAAAATAATTCGGAAAATAATGACTCTGGCGCACGCGCCAGAGTGAGTCTTTATTACATGCGCGGACCCAGAGGAGGCAGTCTCCAAATTCTGGGCCCTGAACCTTGACTGAGCAGGGCTTTTATTGCTCTCCTCCTATGTAGCACTAATAATGGCTTGGGCCAATGGGGAGTCTCTACCTAATCTGGGTATTGCAGCAAGCTGGGTACAGAAGCCAAAGCAGAAGTTATGACTACCTAACCAAAACCAGACGGTTTGGCAGTTTTTAAGTAATTTAAACAAAACTCTTTCCCAGTTCCCAGTTCCTCTTCTGGGTCACCTTGTCCTAGTTGACTTTTCTTCTACATTCCCCCTTTTTGATGCTGAGACATATTATTATTCTCAGTATCAATAGCTAAATTCGGGGTTACTATCTACTTGGAGTAGTCTATTATAATAGTGTCTCTGGAGAGAAAGGATTTTTGATGTTGCCTTTCTAGTAATTGTAGTCTCTATCTGTTGGACTAAACTCTGAAGCAGGCATGGACCAACTGTAGTAGCTAGGAACAATAATAATAAAGGGCCTATGACTGGGGCTAAAACTGAATACATGATAGATTGCCACCAAGGGGTGGATGCCCAAGGTTGGTCCTGGTTATTAATCTTGTTCTGGATATCCTGGAGTTTGTGGATATTTTCTTCTGCCAAAGCTGCACGGGCCTGTACTCTGGTGAAACCACATGTAATCTCCTCCCTCTGGCAAAGTTTATAATCATATAAAAGACAATGGACGAAGGTCTCATCTTCTTGTAACTACTTCCGGCTGGACATGGACGTTGTCTTACCTACTCTTGGATCAGGGGTGCCCTGAAAGGGAGGGGTGCAGCACAGAGGGAGTCCTTCCTATAAGGGGAAGGACTTCACAGAATCCTGGTCAGTTGGCAGTCACCAGGAAGTCGCAGGCTGGGTGTCTAAAAGCTGGCATTACTGGATATTTGGCATTCTGATCAGGTCATATTCTGGAGGAGATAGCTTTGAAAAGAGAATTGGAAGCATAATTAAATCATAAACCATTAAATGGCCAAGGCAGGGTCTTAGGTAAAGAAATGACTTATCTGGAGGAAGGTATACAAGGCATGTTACACCTATCCAAAACTCTGGTGGCCCAGTATACTTCACTGGGGCTGAGGGGACTATATGGGGATTTCCCTCCTTTCAGATATCTGGGCCCTTTCTGTCCAGGCTATCAAGACAGAAAAGGGCAAATTAGTTCTAAAGTGAAGCCCACAGACTGCCCCAACCCTTCACCAACCCAACCACTTAGTTCAGCCAAGTGAACTAAGCCTCATGGGGGCGACCATGAAAATGGGCTTCTCAAGTGAGGCCTATATTGCAACCAATCACCCAGGTAATGAGGTCATAGGCATACGCCCTATGAAAACAGAAGAACACACAGTTTAATTCATACAACAATCCCCATAACAGTCTCTGTGGCTGTGAGATGGTCCTTTGGGAAGACACTCAGTTGCCAGGTCCTTCCTGCCTGTAATTGTACATCCTTGGTGACATTACAGACCCAGTTTCAACTTTCAACTGAAAGCAAACTTCCAAGACAGTTAGCTGCACCATTCTGATGTCTGATACTGAGCTTTGTGATTTTCCTTAAATCACAATTTTTCTCCTTAAAATCACCCTCATTGTTATTACAGGGACTACTTTGGGTCCTGCTTTTAATTTTGACTGTTCGTTTGCATAAACACACCAAGAGCAGCCTAGATCACCTATGATCTTTAAGTCTGCTTTGCTGGAACTCACACAAGGAACCCTTAGATTGACTTCTCAGTCTGCCCCTCGGGGCAGAGAAGTAGAGCCACACATCTGCCATATGGCTTTGCCTGTACCAGTCATTGCACTCAAATCCTTGAGCCTTCCATTGTGCCTGCAGGTTCCTTTTTAGCCATCTTTCAGGAAAGCAACCTTCATTCCTTCCCTGGAAAGACTGGCACAAACAGCACAACCAACCAAAGTACAAGGCTTTTCCTTGTGGGCTCTCACTAGCTTCACAAGTCAATCCCAGTTCCTCAGGGCTTTCTGGTGACAACCAGAACCCATACTTGCCTCCTTCAGGTGTGACATTCCAGTCAAAGTCTTGGTTAACAAAACCACTATTAACGACTAGTCTTATTGGTTTTATGCAAAGAAACCTTATGTCATCAATCACTCCATCAGAATGCCAAATTCTGGAGGGATCAGGTAGG
>PVKU01005313.1:0-125876 GCA_004027475.1 Anoura caudifer | reverse complement strand
CAACATCCAAATTATAGGGGTACCAGAAGGGGAAGAAGAAGAGCAACCAGTGGAAAACTTATTTGAACAAATAATAAAGGAGAACTTCCCCAATCTGGCAAAAGAAATAGTCTTCCAGGAAGTCCAGGAAGCTCAGAGAGTCCCAAAGAAGTTGGACCCAAGGAGGAACACACCAAGGCACATTATAATTACATTACCCAAGATTCAAATGAAGGAGAGAATTCTAGAAGCAGCAAGGGATAAGGGGACAGTCACCTATAAAGGAGTTCCCATCAGACTGTCAGCGGATTTCTCAAAAGAGACCTTACAGGCAAGAAGAGGCTGGAAAGAGGTATTCCAAGTCATGAAAATCAAAGACCTACATCCAAGATTGCTCTGTCCAGCAAAGCTGTCATTTAGAATGGAAGGGCAGATAAAGCACTTCTCAGATAAGGTCAAGTTAAAGGAGTTCATCATCACCAAGCCCTTATTATATGAAATGTTAAAGGGACTTATCTAAGAAAAAGAAGATAAAAAATATGAACAGTAAAGAGACAGCAAACTCACAGGTATTAACAACCAGACCTAAAACAAAAGCCAACTAAGCAAACCACTACAACAGGAGCAGAAACACAGAAATGGAGATCACAATGGAGGGTTAGCAATAGGGGAGTGGGAAGAGGAGAGAGGGGGACAAGGTACATAGAACAAGTAGCATAGATGGTAGGTAGAAAATAGACAGGGGGAGGGTAAGAATAGTGTGGGAAATGTAGAAGCTAAAGAACTTATGACACATGGGCATGAACTAAAGGGGGGAATGTGGGTGGGAGGGGGTATGCAGGGTGGAGGGTAATGAAGGGGGGAAAATGGGACAACTGTAATAGCATAATCATCAATAAAATATAATTTAAAAAAAAAGAATTCCAAGAGATGTTAAACACCTACTATATACATGGTAATCCCTCAGTAAATTTTAGTTGCTGTTACAATTATGAATAGTAATACTATTACTGTTACTGTTATCAACTGATAACAGTTATCAACTGAGAATATGGGGACAGGCAATGTTTGAAACTTCAGACTAGCAGAGAAGGCAGGCACTGAACTTCAAAAACAAAAAGCTCTCATTGATTCTTGGACAATCTTGCAAGAGCAAACATGGCCAGAACCCCAGCAATAGTCAAAATCTGAAAATACCATCAAGGCAAGAACACAGTAACTAGATTTGGCCTGCAAAGGTAGAGACTTGGTCTCAAGGACAATTTTCAGCTATTAGAATGGGCAATTAGGCAAAGAGACAGGCTTCTTACAAAAGCCCAGAGACCTAACTATTATAACTTCTTCAATGCTCATCAAGTACTGAAATCATGGTCCCAAAACACTGTAGGAGCTCAGCCTCCTGATGAACATCAAATGACTATGGGTAGTGGATTAGGAAGAGAGGATGACCAGGGCAAAATACAAATAAAAGCAGATATAAATTATTAAGCACTGTATTGGCTTGGGTTCCTCAGAGAAACCGGCCAATAGGAGATATATGTATGAAACTGACTCACACAGTTATGGAGGCTGAGAAGTTCTAAACTCTGTAGTTAGCAAACAGGAGACTCAAGAGAGCCAGAGATATAGTTCCAGTCCAAGTCCAAATGCCTGAGAACCTGGAGAGCCAATGGTATAAGTCCTGGTTCAAGTCTGAGTCCAAAGGCAAGAGAAGACTGATGTCCCAATTCAAAGATGGTAGGAAAGCGAATTCTCCCTTACTCAGCCTTTTTGTTCTCTTTAGCCCTTCAACTAACTAGATAAGTCATGCCCACATGGGAGAGGGCAATGTTCTTTGCTCAGTCCATAAAATTCAAATGTTGCATCACCCAAAAACAGCCTCACAGATACACCCAGATTAGTGTTTAACCAAATATCTGGGCAAACCGTAGCCTGGTCAAGGTGATATAAAATGAACCATCACAGGCACCCAGTGCAGACCAGCTTTTCTGTGAGGCACATGAATGGCAGGCTCCTGAGGCTCAGAGTCGAGAGCCGCCAGTAGGACCCCCAGTGCTGACGGAGATGTTCTGTGCCATTCGGTATAGCAGCCACTGGCCATGTGTGGCTACCGAGCACTTGACATGTGCCTGGTGTACCTGATAAACTGAATTTTTAATTTAATTTTCATTCATTTAAATATAAATAGCCACATATGGCTAGTGATTGACACATTGGACAACACAGGGCAAGGGCCCAGATCTTGAGAAGGAGCAGCCAGAAGAAAAATTGAGGGAACGTATTCCAGGCATGTGGAACCACATACACAAATGTTCCCAGGTAGGAAAATTCTTATTGCTTTAGTAACTGAATAAGCCACACTGGGCTGGAGGGTGAAGGAAAACATGTTGATGAGAAAAACAAAGGCAGACTATTAGGAGAATAGTGGGCCACAGTAGGAGCTTGTGTGTTATTTGAGGTAATTTACATTTAAATTTTTAAAAACATCATTGTGGCTGATTGCTGTGTGGAAAATATGAGAACCTAAGAAAAGATGCTGTCTGTGTGTGTGTGTATTAGCTTGACTAAATTTGTGTTTGGCTCTCCTTCTGGTCAGAATATACTCTCTTTAATATTAGTGTGTATTTGTATTCAAAAATAATATACATTTTGCATCAATATAAATTCATCTACAATTCACAACATGATATATATGTGTTCTTGAGCTTTTTTAAGTACAGGAGAAAGGAAATAATCTTCTAAATATGTTGATAATAAGGAAGGATTCTATAGTTACCGCCATCCAATAGACATCTTAAGTGGTACCTATACCAGCTACATAATGAAATAGCTGCATGCAAAGACATAAGATTATTCTTAGACTCTTGGGAGAGGTTAATTTCCTATTGTAGAAGAAAGATCAGAAGGAACTTAAATTGAAAAGACAGTCATGAAACTGACTAATGTCTAGAAAAGGGAACCCAGAGAGAAAGACTAAAGCAAGTAAGTTTAATTAATTAACCTAGGAACGAGAAGATTAATAAATTATTGTGAGGCTATGTAGAACCCTATTCAGAGAGTAAGGTCCTTCTAGATTGAATTAACACTGGAGAGAGCGCTAAAGCCTGCAGACTTGAACTGCAGAAGATGCTATTTATGGCTATGAAACTCTGGAATCAGTGAGGAAGGCAGAGCAATGTCCTTCTGTGGGGATCTTTAAAACGGAATAGGTTCTCATCAGTCTCATTTGAAAGGTTTAAGTGTGATCCTACCTAAAGGCAAAGTGATGAACGGAATGACTTTTCAAGGTCCCAGCCAGTCAGCCGGATGAGGCTGCACAGCTGATCGTGGGCTGTGATTTTCTTTTGTTTACCCATATCTTATTGTTGTACACCACCATGTGGCCATGCTGAGTAAAATGTTATAAATTTGAGTTTGAAATGGGCCTTGAGAAATGTCAGTGATACATTCTTATACCCCTAGGACTGCACAGTCTGTTTTGAAATATTCAATGTGTGAAATCATCTGGCTTGAATATCCTTATACATCATGATCCCCTCATGGCATTAATTTGGAAGACAAAACTAGTACCTATCTTATTAATAATAATATCAAATTCTTTTAGTGTATATTTGCCATTCCAAAGCAATGGAATTTGATCCCAACAAGCTCAGTTTGTGGCACAAAATTTTTTTATTTTAGATGCAAATATATTTAAAAGCCAGATTCTGACCCTTTTATATTTAACAGATGTATTAAGTAAATTAAATGTGACTTCAGAAACAATTTTATAAAGTGAATTCAAATATAGTATCAAAAGAATAGATTTGCTTTCAGGGAAAGAATAATTGTTGACACAAGACTGAAGACATGTTAAAGTAATTATAGATACAATATATTAGGCTAATGTGTTTCTTGGTGCCTTTCCTCTTTAATTTATGTAATAAATACATAAGCATCCATTAGCATTCATTCAGCTCTCATATGACTCAATGTTGCATTGGATTCTTCATCAGATAAATGAAACTGGCAAAGCCCACCTGTCACTCCATTCCCAGGCGGCTCCACTACACAAGCATCTGTTAAACACGGACAGGGTGGGGCCCTGGGGCAAGACTGGGTTCTAATCAGCTATGTAACTCTGTAGTCCTCAGGTCCTTCGTAACAAGAACTTAATTTTTTCAGTCTAAGTAAATAAATAAAATAATGTTTGATCCTTAAGTGAACACATATTTATCGTGTGACTACCACTGTTCTGAGCACAAAATTCCTGCCTTCAAGGAGCTTTCAATCCAGCAAAGAGCTGACAGCACACACTTTAGGCCAGATGGGCCCTAGCGTCTCCTATAACTACTCAGTTCTGCCACTGTTGCACGAAAGGTGGGCATAGACAGTACACAAATGATGCACAAATGAATGAGCATCGCTATGTTCCATTAGAACTTTCTTTACAAACCCAGGTGGCAGACCAGCTGCGACCCACAGGCCACAGTTTGCTAACCTCTGCCTTAGAGAAAGATAGCAATAAACACTGCAAGACTGAATAATACAATAAACACCGTGTGGAATGGTGATAAGTACTGTGGGAAAGGTAAAAACCAAGAGTGTGTTTCCTCCCTGAGGAAACAACGCCCAATAAAAACCTGAAGGAGGAAACCAAGGGTCTCAAGGGATGTCTAGGGAAAGAACATTTTAGGACAGGAACTGATGAGTGCTAAATCCCAGAGGCAATAGTGTACCTGTTCTTTTTGTGGGACAGCGAGGTGGACACTTTGTCTGGAGCAGAGTAAGTGGGTAATGAGATCAGAGCAGCAACATGTGACCAAATGGAACAGGATTCAGATACCATTGTAAAGACTAATTTCTACTTTGAGTAAGATAAGTAGCCTCTGCAGTTTTAAGCATAGTGTTGTCCTGCTCCAGCGCACTGATTTTAATGAGATCATTCTGTCTTCTGCATTGAGAGTAGACGGATAGGGAAGCAGGGAATCCAGTTTGAAGGTTGTTGCAATAATGCTGGTGAGACCTGAAGGACTAGATGATAATGCTGGAGGCGGTGAGGCGTGGCAGGATTCTGGTACAGGTGAAAGGTGACCTGACCAGAATTTTATCTTAGATTGGATAGGAAATGTGAGAGAAAGAGAAAGTCAGTGAAGACTCCAAGATTTCTTTTGCCTGAGAAATGGAGTAGATGGAGAAGATGACCCAGGACTGGGGAGGGGAAGTAAGGAGGGTCAGTGTCTGAGGTGTGGAAACATCAGGTACCTGTCAAAGGTTCAGAAATAGCCAGGTTAAATTCAAGGAATCACTAAAGTGGTAGTAATTAGTAAAAATATTGTGCACACACCAAAAAGACAGTTTGCAAACTGGGAGCACTCATACCAAAACATGGAATGAGGCTCAGGGGTGTATCGTTAAAAAGCAGTTGATACAGTGAGAGGGCAGTGCCTGTTTGTTCTGCGCAGTGATTGCTTATAATATTAGATTTTTTTTAATGATAGGGATTTAGTCAGTGGCTACCACATATCAATCTTGAAAAAGAGCTGAAGTTTCGCTTATAATTTCCAAAGGCATAAGTAAGAAATGACCCATCATCAAATTAGTCTTGCAAAATAAGCTAAATTAAGCTGTGTTTGTATGGCTATACTGGTTTTATCTGCTCAGGGAATTTTCAAGGTGAGTCTCTGTGTTTGATTTTCACATATCTAAGTAGAGATGTCAAAAAAGCATCTTCTATAAGAGTCTAGAGATTCAAGAAGAGGCTTAAACTCAGGGTATAAATGTAAGAGTGGTCAACCAATGACCTCTGTGACATCACTAATGGAGTGAGCACAGACAGAAAGCAAAGGGGTCCAAGCATTGTGTCCTGGGCCCTCTAAAGGTAGGAATCCAGGGAGATGAGGGGCCAGCGCAGGAGGCTGAAAAGACAGAGCTGTGGGAGCTGAGTGAGGAAGTGTATAGTGGAGGCAGGAACAAGCACTTGCATCACTTGCACTCTGAGTACATGTGAAATGAAGACTGAGAATCGAACTGTTGCATTGTGCTGCATGGAGACCTTGAGTAGCATGCAGTAGAGCAGTTTCAGTAAGAGGATAGGAATGAGAACCTTGCTGGAGTGAGTTCAGGAGAGGAATTAGAGATAAGGAATGTGCACAGCTTTCTCAAGGAGGTTGTTTGTTTGTTTGTTTGTTTGTTTGTAAGGAAAGATAAATTAAGATGGTAACTGGATGGGAAGTGGACCAAGAGAGGTCTTGACATGTTTGGTTTTAAGATGGTAAAAAGAACAACATTTTGTGTGCTGGTAGAAAAGCTCCAAGAGTAAAAGGAGAGAGAGAAAGGAAAAGAGAGGGAAAGAAAAGAAGGGAGGGAGTGAAGGAGGGAGGGAGGGAAAGGAAGAAAGGAAGAAAGAAAAGAAAGAAAGAAAGAAAGAAAGAAAGAAAGAAAGAAAGAAAGAAAGAAAGAAAGAAAGAGAGAGAGAGAGAGAGAGAGAGAGAGAAAGAAAGAAAGAAAGAAAGAAAGAAAGAAAGAAAGAAAGAAAGAAAGAAAGAAAGAGAGATAAAGAGAGAAAGAAGAAAGACAAGAAAGAGAGAAAGAGAGAGAATGTTGTTGAAGCCGTTTCCATGGCTCGGCACGCCAGGATGAGGTCTGGTGCAGGAGTGTGGGTGGGTTGGGTTCACATTCTGCTATGCAAAGAGCTTAACATGGTACTTAGCATTTATTAACAGCTCAAAACTGACAAATTAAAACATCAACTGTCAATTTAAAAGGTTTGGCTAATATGATCATGCAGTTTCAGTGCAGCTACAACATTCAGTAGATTAATGAAAGTAAGTTGAATAGAATGATGACAATGAAACAGGAACACTTAGAGGCAGCACTGAATCACATTGAGGAGCATCCAGGATATTGGCCTAAAGAGAACAGAGATAGCGGAAGGAAAGTAGGAAGGACAGGTTACTGTTTTCATTGACTCATGCGGTGAGTAGCCAGAACCAGGATCCCACAGGTACTTGACTCCTTGTGGATGCTCTGAGTTGATGGTAAATTCAGCATGATAAAAAATAATAATAATATATTTTTTAAAAAGCCCACCTGTCTCCTTCTTCACATATGTCACACTTAATATAATTTTATTTCCATGCTCTTTCCATGTTCTTCCACTGATTTTTACACTGATTCATAAAGTCTAAGCTCCAGGGCAGAGCTATGGTAAGGAACTAGACAAAGGAAGGTGGGTGGCAAAGTGTAACTCTCATTTCCATCGGGAAGAAAGTGGGCTTGAAGCAACTGCAGTCTTAGTTGTGTTTCTAATATTTACACAGCTTTCTGCCAGGTATTGAAACAAATAATGATACTTAAGAAAAATATTTCCACAAACGTGTAGCTTTGTGAAACTATATTTTGTTATTTAACACTAGTGCAATTTTTCTTTTCTTTTCATTAAATTTATTGGGGTGACATTGGTCAATGAGATCCTGTGGGTTTCCAGTGTACGTTTCTATGACACATGATTGACATACTGCATTCTGTGCCCACCACCCAAAGAGAAATCATCCTCCATCACCGTGTATTTGACTTTCTTTGCCCTTCACTGTCCCCCGTCCTGTTCCCTCTGTTAACCCCATACTGTTGTCTGTGTCTATGAGTTTTTGTTTGTTTGCTTTTCTTTTTTGTGTATTTGTTACTTTCAGTTCTATATCTCACATATGAGTGAAATCATGGCTTTTAACTTTTTCTGGCTGACTTATTTCTTAGCCTGATATTCTCAGGATCCACCCATGTTTGTCGCAGATGGCGGTATTTCATCTCTTCTTACGGATGAGTAGCATCCATAGTACATGGGTATCACATCCTCTTTATCCAATCCTCTCCTGAAGGACACTTCAGTGTTTCCATGTCTGGGCCACCATGAATAATGCTGCAATGAACACAGGGGTGCATATGTCTTTGCAAATAAATGTTTTTAAATCTTTCAGGTAGATACCCAGAAGAGTGGTTGCTGGATCATATGGTAACTCTATTCTTAACTTTTTGAGGAACCTCCATACTTTGCCATTTTACTGTGATAATAATTGTGCTTCACTGAGGAGAGCTGACAAATTTCAATGGATCTTTATTCCTCACTTGTTTCTTTTTTTATTGTATTTTTCAATTACAATTTCCATTCACTATTATGTGGCACTGGTTACAGGCGTAGAGCACAGGGGTTATACAATCACACACTTGACAGGGTGATGCCCCTGATATTCCAGGACCCACGTGACTCCACACACAATTGTTATAGTGTTGCTGACTGTATTCCTTATGCTGTACTTTACATTCATTGGATTGTTTTGTAACTGCCAATTTGTACTTCTTAATCCCTTCACCTTTTTTACCCAGTCTCAATTTAAACTTGAAGATATGTTCCTTTGGAAAAAGACTTGAAACCAGGTATAAAAAAATCATATGTAGCAATTAAACAACATATCATTACAGAAAAAGTAACTTTCAGAAAATAACACTGAAAATGCTAAAAATTCTAAGTTTACCCTAGTAAACTCAAAATGAAAGGACCAGGAGCATTAAAAATGCAGGAAATCCCTGGAAACCCACTGTGGGGGTTTCTCCTTTTCTTTCAGAACTGTCCCAATACAAACATGGCCATCACTAACATAAAAGAAACTATCAATTTAGCTTTTACTTAACTCAAGCCACTGGGTCTATGAGCCAGAATATCTTCTACTTTTTTTAAATGTTTCGAAATTGTAAAGCTTCTTTCCTGAACTCAGCACAGTCATTTTAGCATAATTGTGTACATTGTCCCAGAAGAGAAAACGGTAGACTGAAATATTGGAGGGGGCCTGTGGCTGGAAGGCACGGAAGTAGGTTTCTGACTATTGACTGACAGTTATACCAAGGTTGGCCACCTGTTGCTCAACCTAGCAATTTGTTTGTCTTAGGGGTAGGCAAACTACGCCAAATCTGGCCCTGCATATGTTTATGGAAATAGGATCTTACTGGAACACAGCCCAACTCATTTGTTTACTGCTGCTTCCGCGAGACGAAGCTGAGTTGTTAGGAGACCACATGGCTCACAAAGCCTAACGTATTTATTATCTGCTCCTTTACAAGAAACATTTGCCCACCCCTGTTTACCTAATGGCTGCTGTCCTGTTCACCCATGTTTGTTGAGCATTCAAGGGAAGGAGGACCCGGAACGCAGCCAGTCATCACCTAAGGGCCCCCGACTCCTGTAAATGCAGTGTATGCTGTCCTTGAGGCTGAGATGCTTCACTGATTGATTTTTTCATGAAGATTTCTCACAGATTTTCTCAATGCAGAATTTATTAAGTGGATTTCTACAAGGTGACAGGCACCTATATATCAAGGAGGCTTTCATGCGAGGTAGGGAAAAAAATTTTCCCATGCTAGGTCATGGGAAAAAAATTTTCCATGTGTTTCTATCACAATTCAGCTATTTGAAATTCACTTTGCCACTCCCTCGTCTATGGCTTTTATACCTTGTTTGCTACCCCATACATATTCACACACCATCAAAACCTCCTAGCTCCCTTTATCTTATTAAACTAGAGCTTTGAAAATGTAAAAGGATTCTTAAGAGATTAGTTACTCTTAAATTATTGTCATTGATTTTGAAATGTCAGTGGACAGATTCTTTCCAATACCCCATGTGTGAAAGAAAAAATATCATGTGGAAAAAAAATCTGCCAAATGATGGTGGGGTTTTTTTATTGTTAATTTTTAAAGTCTCAATTTTTCTCTGTTCTGAGTAAGAATCTAAACATTTTAATTCTTTCTACACAGTACCATAGTGAGTTTATAGCTGCTGTGATTTAGACAACCTACATTTAGGGAAGGAAAATTTCTAATTCAATTTAGAATAATGTCAAGAAACAACATGTATCTGCAGGCAAAGATAAGAAAAACATTCAGGGGTACACATTGATAGCTCTACTTAAATAAATAAACTTTTGGTACTAGTGATTAGGTACACAGGATTATTATATGTTTAATTGGCTAACGTGACAATTTGGAATTACTTCTAGTCACATTTAATTGGATTTGGAATCTCTGGAGAAAAGAAATAGAGAGGCCTAGCAGAGAAACAGTCATAAAAGTAAACTGTGTCTTCAAAGGGTGCTAAGCAATGAATTCATATCCATTGCACAATAGTGTTTAATATCCCCTCAGCTTAATAAGACTAATGTAGTGGTGTACACACTAGATACTAAAACCAATACGTACTAGATACTAAAACCAATTCAATTAAACACAAAGTATTTGGGGAGGAGAGAGTTGTAGAATTGGAAATTTTTTATTTTCAATTTTAAGGAGGCTAATTTAATCAGAGGTGAATGATCTTTAACTCAGGTAAAGCTTGAGATGTACTTAAACATAACCAGTACATAATAGTTAGCTATAATGCTATGCTAAGTTTAAAGGCATTTTAAAGTCCATAAAATGTGTTATCTCTAAATGTTTTGAAGCTTAGTGAGAGGCAACCAAAACAAAGCATTCTCTCATCATCTTTAAATACTATTCTTATACTGTACAAACAAATTCTAGAAGATAAATGGCTAGTTGCTTTTCTTATAGTAGTAGTTTAACTATTAAAAAAAAAAAACCCACCCCACCCTGCCAGGTGGCTCAGTTGGTTGGAGCATTTCCCCCACGCACCAGAAGGCTGCAGACTGGATTCCCATTCAGGGTACATACCTGGATTGTGGGTTCAGCCTTGGTCAGGGCACGTGCCAGAGGCAACTGATCGATGTTTCTCCCTCTCCTTGCCTCTCTCTCTAAAATCAATAAAACATACTGTTGTGTGAGGATTAAAAAAATACCTACTTTCTACATCGAAAATTATGCCTTATGCTTTACTTAATATTGCTCCAGTCAAATTTATGCATTACAAAATCTTCTTCCTCAGTATTTATATATACTGCTGCTATGGTTTTCCTTTTGTCCTGTAAAATTTTTTTTAAAACATCTGTCCTTGTTCTTAGGAGTGCCATGATTGCTGACTACATGTTCTGGCTTTTTGGAGGAAGTGAGCAGTGTATAAGCAAGCTCATCAAACTGTACTGGCAGGTAAAAAACTGATGCACCGACGAGGGAGGAGGAGCCTGACTCACTTTCAGAATCCAAATGAAGGACTAATGCTTAAAAGACTGCGGAAAAGGGTAGCTGTGGGCATATCAGTCAGAAGGACACTGCTCAGTAGTAATATATTTATAATGAAGTAGCTTTTCTGAAACTAATTTTAAGGGCAAAATTCAAGGTTGTTAACCCTTGGCTCATACTTCAGTTTTACAACCCAATATAAATTTTAGATATCCCAGGAACTGTTTTCCCAGGATCCTGCTATAATGGCATGATCCTTTAAAATATGAACTTTGTATTTTCAAAGATTCTTGTTCATCCATGACCCGTAAAAGCAGATGTTAGAGATAATACCAATTATAAAATAAAGGAAAACTCTGGCCAGTGTGGCTCAGTTGGTTGGAGCATCAACCTGTAACTGACAGCTTGTGGGGTCGATTCCTGGTCAGGGCATGTACAAAGATTGTGGGTTTGACCCCTGGTTTGGGTGCACATGATTCCTAGTTTGATTGCATTCAGGAGGCAACCAATCAATGCTTCTCTCTTGCATCAATGTTTCTCCCTCTCCCTTCCTCTCTCTCTAAAAAGCAATGAAGAGAATGTCCTCAGGTGAGGATAAAAATAAAAATAATAAAGGAAAATGCATAGATCAGTTGTATTTGTTGGGCAGCATTTAGGATTTGGAACACTTAATCAAACTACAGATCTTATTGTTATTCAAAATAGCAGCAAGAAATCATACAGAAAGTCAGTTAGATGTCAAAAAGAGAGTCATTATCTCTTAGAATTATAGGAGAATTGTGAATGTTCTGGGTCACTCTTCATCACAACATACACGTCCATTTTTGTCCAATTCTCCTTCCACAAATTGTCCATGGCTTTCTTCTAAAATATATCCAAAGTGAAGATCTCACTTATCCCCAAGAAACATCTAATTTGCAACTATTAAACTGCTTTCCTCAAAAGTGGATTTCTACTCCCATAAAACTTCCATCAAGTAGGTCCCAGTGGGTCCACACTGACCAAATAAATGGAAATCCATTTACAAATATTTTTTTTCAAATATCTGAAAATCAACTACAAAACCCACCTCCCTCCTGCATACCTTGTGCTCTCCAGACTATGTGAGGCTATTCTTCCTTTGTATTTAAGATGGTTTAATTTAATTGACTATGAAACATTGGAATCAACTTGAGTAAAATCTGTTAAAACATTAATATAAAAGTGAGAAATAATCATCAACAGTCTTCTAATACTTCCTGATTTTTCCCACATTTTCACTATGGTGTCTCAGCTTCTAGTTTTCTGTATTTCTACCATATGTTTTCTTCAGTAAAGTATGAGGTTTACCTCCTACAAATAATAAGAATTTAAATGAGTCTTACTTATAATTGAGACCTGTAACTATTTTTTAAAGTTGACTTTTAACTATGTATGATTTGAATCTAAAAAAAATATTAATTTACTGAAGGCTTTTCTGAGGAATCTGGAACATGCAAAACAGTAGTAGTTACTCATAAGTTATGTAAGTAAATAATTGTAAGGAATTGCTAGATTGGAAAACTAAGCAAATAACATGGGCCATAGACATAGTAAAGGAAGAGGACATTTTATGAAAGAATTTCAGAGGATTCTAAAGAGCAGTGGAAAGGAGTTGAATCTTGAGATGAGATAGTAGTTAGCAGGCCTGGCATATATTAAGTCCCAAATCAATGTTAATTCTAGTTTATTCATTCATTAAACAAACATTATGTTGGGTTCCTCTTGTGTTTTTACACTGAGCCAGAAAAAAAAAGGTCCAATGTTGGTTCAACCTAAAACAGGTCAAAGAGCTTGAAACTGGTTAAAATTTATTTTTGTTTCCTTTGCCTTTCAAAGAGCACTAATTTCACTATTTACTCAAACTAGGAAAATAAACTCCACTTACCAATATACACATGCATGTTTGCTATATTTAAAAAAAAAAAGAATAAAACAAGTACTATTATTTTACCATTCTGCATTAAGAAAAGATAAAAAAAAATATCTCCCATTGGGAGCCCTTGTCTGGAAGTCACATCTGACTTAGTCCCAGTTCTACCCCAGTTATCCAACCTGCGGCAAGTTAGTGTCTGCAGGAGCTGCAACTATAAAATAAGAGAAGTCTACTCTTAATGCCCATTTTAGCACTAAGAATCTCACATTTTTGGACACAACCAAACATGATGTCACAAATTCTAAGAAAAAAAGTAACTATTAGAAATTGCATCCTGTAGATAAATTATGTACACTAAACCCCTCTAAGTCCCAGCATCACCACATACCCATTTTCTCACCAGTTATATTTTTCCTTCTGCTAGCCAACCTCTCCTGGATCTTAATTTGAATACATACATCTTCCCCCATACTTTGTTCTGTTGTAAATAAAAATGGAGATTTGGGACATTGCCAAAGAGAGCTGAGTCCATGCCAACTTTAAAGACAGGGATGCCCTACTACCTGACTACCATGGCAACCACGCTATTGAATTTATTTATTTATTTATTTATTTATTTCTGTTGGCACTATTACAGATGCCCTCCATTTTCCCCCTCTTTGCCCACATTTACCCACCCCCTGTCCTTGCCCCCAGCCCTTACCGCACTGTTGTCTGTGTCCATGGGTTGGACTTACATGTTCTTTGGTCTCTTTACCTTCTTTCATCTAATCCCTCCCTTCCCCTTCCCCTCTGACATCCACCAGTCTGTTCCATGTATTCATGCCTCTGGTTCTGTTTTGTTCATCAGTTTATTTTGTTCATTAGATTCTACATGTAAGTGAAATCATATGGTACTTTTTTCTCTGGCTGGCATATGCCACTTAGCATAATAATCTCCAGGTCCATTCATGCTCTCACGAAAAGGTAAGAGTTCCTTCTTTTTTATAGCCATGTAGTATTCTTTTGTGTAAATGTGCCTCAGCTTTTTATCCACTCATCTACTAAGGGGCACTTGGGCTGTTTGCAGATCTTGCCTATTGTAAATGACACTGCTGTAAACATAGGAGTGCATATATTCCTGCCAATTGGTGTTTTGGGATTCTTAAGGTATATTCCCGAAAATGAGATCACTGGGTTAAGAATGCCCCAAATGTCACAGACTAGGAATTATATTTGCATGTACATTCGTAGACATTCATTAAAGCTGAAAAAACACAGTGGCTGTTTTCACTACCTTTGTTACTGGAAGAGTGCTATATAGCTTCCTATCAACCACATAAAATCCCTACCACTCTGGCTAGTTATTTTCTTTAGAGGTTTTAAACAGGGAGTAAAAAAATTCAGAATGTAAAAACCTGAGAACCAGTCTACACTCACTCTTGACTTACAAATGTTACACACAAAAGAACAAACCCTTGCTTTGGAAAGCTCGAAAACTCCTTTCACATGTGTTAAGAACATTTTTCATATCAATCGAGCAAGAAAAAAAGGACATAAAGCTCTATACTGTATGACAACTCACACTGGGATATATCACTTTCAATAAAAGTGTTTGCACATGTTATTTTATAATAGTGTCACCTCATCAGAGCTTGAAAGGACTGGAAATCACTTGTCACGAGATGATACTTGGATGCGTGCCTCTGCAACCAGATACCCATCTTCTGATACCAGCCACCCTCCTCTTCTCTTACACCTCGAGACCTCATTACAATTCTGAGCTAATTAACAAAATAGAAAGCCCTAGTCAAGCTAAGAATTAGCTATTTTGAAGCCCTTATGTATTTATATACTGAGCCTAAAGCAATAATATTATTCCAAGAAGAACTTCATAGTAAATTCTAATCCCCCTCCCAAGCCCCTTGCCCCTTAGATCCAGGGCTAGATTTAATAGCATCAGGAAACAAAACTTCCTCCTTCCGCTCTTCTTTCCTGGTTTTGTTTCCCCACCTTCTCTTTCAGCCAAGCTCTCAGCCACCCGGGTTATCTAGTGTGTGGCTTTATCTCCTGCAATGTGGGTACCCGGGGCCAACTCTGGTCTGCACCACACAGCAAAGCAGTGAGGAAAGGCGTTAACAGCTAATTTTGTGGCAGAGTTTCCATGAAACAAGAGCAGAGGAACCCCACTATATAGGCAAGCTGTCTAGTAAGCTCACTCCCCACCTTAATTGTTCTGTTTGATTTTTTCTTTTTTTGTTTGTTTGTTTTTTCGAGTCACCCTCTCTGAGAATCTGATTCAATTTGCAGGCATCCACCTAGAAACAATATTCATAGACACACACACAAAGAAAAATGTGCTTACCCTTTATCTCATTGCACTGAAAATTGATCTCCTACACATAGAATACCAAAGCAGCATTTACAGATTATTCTGGCTTTCTCACTCTTGTGAGGTTGTGCAGGTTTTCTGGAATAAGAAATTGAAATATTATATTTGACATCTCACCAATGTCACCATTTCATTTTGATGGCAACAGAGCTAAAAACCCTGATCTCAAAGTCTTGGACAGCAAATGGAGTCAGAGCTCCTGTAGCTCACAGTATCCAGCATGGGTTAGGCTTGCATCAAAAGCACCCCAATTCACGTTACATTGTTTCCTTTGTCCTCACGTCAATGAAATGATTTTTGTTAAGCCTAAATCATCAAGGCTGTCTGTGTCAGCAATGTGTTTCATTGTTAAAGCCATCTGAACAATAAGTGACCTTTATAACAGATAAGCCGTTCACCAAGCATTTATAGATTTTTGTACCTAGAAACTCTCAAGACTTTGTCAGTCTCCCCCTTAGTATTGGAAAGTTCATGTTGTCATTGGACTCTAGCCTCCTCATTTGAAGTGACAGCTTGACCAAAAAAATAGCTCATAGCTTTTCAGCAGCATCTCTAATAGAGAGTTCAGTATTTTGGTTAAAAGATGTGTCTCATTTATCGAAGATATCAGCCATTAAAAAATAAAAGTAGTACTCACTATCAATTTATCCTAAAATGAGTCTTCTTTTCTCCTAAAAAATATAAAAAATTAGCCTAACCAAATTTCTTTTCTGGATTGCCAATGAACTTCTTTAATAGGAAAGAAACTTGTGGTGTGTGTACACTCTTGCATCTTGACAAAGATCTACTGAAGAGGCACTGATTCGAGTTCTTGGCTCTAAAGAAGTCGAAGACTTTAACAGCAGTAGAAAGACCTCTGTGGGGGTTGTTGGAAGGGTTGCTGACACCGACACAGGCCCGTGTAGAAAGTGTGACATGTGGGGCATCTTTCCTCAGTGAAGTAGCAAAGGCTGAGGCAGCGCCAACATCACGAGTTTTCCATCTGTGCAGAGAATACCAAGACTTTCCATCCAATTCAACTTGTACTTGGCACTGAAATGTTCACCATCTTAAAGACATCAATGGCATAAATGGTTTCCAAAAAGGGCTCACCAAAAAGGAATGTTTCTTTGGTGTAATTATTCACAAGGACAAAGTCAGGGGCTGGCTGCACTGAGAAACAAGGTTTTCCCCAACCCCGTCCTTGAGGAAGATGGTTGCCATCTCCGGGCTCCTAAAGCCCTTCCGTGACTTTCAGCAGTTTCACAGCCACAGGTTAAGACTCTTGCACTGCCCCTTCTCTTGGAAACAGTCCTTTTTCTTTTTGGTATTGGGACTAACAAGAGACATTTACTGCTTTTAGCACTCAAAGCAAAAAATAACACCCAGAACGTCAGTGTCATGTAGTGCCTCCTTAAACTGCACTGTGGTCATTCGGGCTTGAAACCTTTCCAGTCCAGTGTCTCCAGAAGCCTCTTAAATTAGTGGATACCTTTCTTCTTTACTCTCAAATTGTGTTTGTTATCATTCTCATTCAGCAAATATTTATGAAGCACTTATTAGTGATATGTTAGGCACTGTGCTATGTATTGGAAATATATCAGTGAACAAAATAAACATCACCCTGTCTTCAAGGAACATATATTCTGACACAACATATTTACCCAGAAAAACAACTGGTACTGAAATTAGACAACACTTCTTCTTGATCTGTTTTTCTTCGACAGTATCATCAAAGGGAACTGCAAAAAAGCAGTTCAATACATGTTTGTTAAATGACTCAATCAACTGATTTAAATATTATTGGTTTGACATGAAGTTCAAATCAATAATGTTCAGAGTATTCTGAAACAGTTATTTTGTTTGCAATTTCAAAATTCAGTGTTTATATGAATTCAACAAGTATTTCTCTGTGTGAGTGTTAGGTTCACCATTGTGAACAACTTTTGTGCTTTAGTTGAGTGTGGGATTCCCTGGAATATTTAGAGAAGGTTGTAGATTTCCAAGACTCTTCTGTCTCATTGATTTCTGTGTTTACTGGTGTCTCCATACAAATCCTGAGGTCTTAGCTATTAGCTTTTTTCAAACGTAGCAATCAAGGCAGCAGCAAGCTAATGGATTTCTCTGCGCTAACCAGAGAATGGTATAGTATAACTTACCAATGAACATGAATTGATCCCTTATACTAATAATTTAGACTAATTTTTTTTACTTCAGTTTTGTTTTTATTCTTGATATTGAAAAATATTCTAATATTAGTCATATACATCGTAAAAATGTATGATATTTCAACCTCAGATAAAAATAAAATCTTCGACATAAAATTAGAGGCAAAAGTAAGGTCAAGGAAAGAGAAAAAAATTTATTAACTTAAAGAAAACAACTACATATTCTGGAGAAGAAAAATACGTTCTCTCTAAAGATTTGCTTCTACATGAAAAATTCTTCCAACGAAAGGAACAAAATAGAAATACCGTATCAACCATTTCTCATAAAGGCTTGTGTTTAAAGTCTATTTATTTATTTGGCCTTGTCAGGCAGAGAGTTTGTGAAATATTTGGACAAGGAATGTCTAAAGCAACCAAGCATTATACAGTGTGGAACAAAAGTAGGTTTACAATTGTGAATATATAAAACAGAGTTTATTCTTGTATTACTATTTATTAATCATTGTATAATTTTCCATTGGAACAACTTTAACCCTACTTTTGTCCCCACCCCATCCCCATAGTATTTAGATTTGAGATGACCCGAGAAATACCAAACCACTCACGTAAAAACCTGTTCTCTAGCAATTGCCATGTATTGTGCTTACATTCCCACCATTTGGCATTGGGTCCCTTTTCATCTTCAGGTCAGATGCAAAAGAATTTTATCTGGAAGTTTTTAACTCATTAATGGGTGGATCCTGAATGAAATTGTGGGAATCGGTTTATCTGAGACTTCTTAGTCTCTTTGGAAACATGAAAACAGACTGCTGAGGGAACAAGTTGAAACAAAAGGTAAACTCTGGTGAGGAAAGTTGAGAGAATGCCTACACGCTGTAATGAAGGACAGTGACAGAAGCTTTGGAACCCAGAGAATGTAGGTTGAGCAGATGAACCTGATGGAAGCAATGGCTGTCTGTGCTTAACTCTGTGAAGTAAAGGAAGCAAAAGAAATATGAGCAGTAGGAAGAGCTTAGGCTTGAGAGTCACAAGATGCAACTTCTAATTCCTATGCTAGAATTCAATTTTGGGTAAGTCACTTCATTTCTGTATTAGTCAGCTACTGCTACAATAATGCTGTGTAACAAGTAACTCTAAAATTCAGTGACTTATGATAATAAGCAAGTTGGCTGTCTTGGACTTGCCCAGTCTAGGCTGGTCTTGTCTAGGCTTGGCTAGGCTTAGCTCCAAGCTGCCTAAAGGCCCAAGTATGATCCACATGCCTCTCATCCTCCTTTGGCAAATGACCTAATGTCTGTTTGTCTGATGGAAAATGCTCAGAAGTTTAAGAGAGAAAGCAAAACCATACAAGCACATTTCAAGCATCTGCTCATGCTATGCCTGCTAACAACCCATGGGCCAAAGCAAGCCATGTAGCCAAGCCCAAGGGCAAAGGGTACAACTCATCTGCTCACTGCAAAGCCATGACAATGATTACAGATATGATATTGCTATAGGGAGGGGAAACTGAGTCCAGCAACTCAATCTACAACAGCTGTAGACTTTGGTCTCTGCTTTGGCATGATGAGGAAGTTAGCCTCAGTTGGTGGTTTTCAAACACTGGTCTAGTGACCAACTGTATCAGAGTCACTTGGGAAAATATTTAAAATATTAGATTTCCACAGTTGGGTGAAGTCCTAAGAACTGTACTTGTCTACTTCCCCCCAACTAGGTGACTCTGATACACAGTCCTGGGCTAGATGATCTCTAAGGCCATTTGCAATTTCCTTTAATGTTAGTGATCAACTTAACATATCATGGAGTTCATCTAGGGCTTCCTTAGGTGCAAAGGCAGAGTGTCAGATGACCTGCACAAGTGATGCTGCCTACCTGACAATGCAAGTGAGATCGTGCACAAACCCCAGATTACCCCTGAAGTCTTTCCAGGCAACCTGTGCTTCCTATTTTTGAAGGTAAACAACTGTTATCTCCTTCTCACCATGATGTAAGTCAGGTTTTCCTGCACACATCCCATCCCCAAAGCAAACTCCCTGGCTGCTTCAGGAGTTTTCCTGCATTCTAGACAACAATGGGCATTGCAAGATTTTTTAGTCACTTGCCTACGAAGAGATCATTCATTAAGCTAAGCAATATTAAAATTCTCATTTTATAAATTCTCATATTTTTTAGTTAAAAGGCAGACTAAAGAGGACATGTCCAAATTGAGATGAGAGGTAAAAGAAAGCTGCTTTTCCTAGGTCTTGGAAAAAGATAAATGTAGAAATGGATTTCTCATCTAATTATTCATTCCTGTTTATATATTCTTTAATGATATGTTTCCATGGTTACTAGCGTTGTAAAATGCTGCCTGTGTTTCATTTTTCTTTGATGCTATTTGAGGTAGTATGCCAGTAAGGGAGGTTCACTTTTAAATGCAAAGATGTAATTGAGGCAAATATTTGATCCAAGGTTGAGTATTCCTATGAAGGAGATAGTGACCGTGACATTATTTTCTGTTTGTATAGTTTTGTGTAGTTCTTCTATTGATGTTATCTGAGTGTCCCAGGCATTAGCAAGGCAGAAAGAAAGGAAGGAAAGGAAGGAGGGAGAGAAGGGGAGGGTCAGGTACAGGAAGGAACCTGAACCCTACACATATTAAACTCATGCATACTTCAGTACTCCTATATGTGTTTGGTGACACTGATTTTCCTACACTGTCAAGTAGATAAGGCTGCTTTTTACCTTACCTATCCATCCCTCCCTTTTCCCCACACTGTCCCTCCTCCTCAACCCAAGTTCATGCCAACAGCCAAAGCTTTCTTTCAGAAATGAGGCCAACATTTAATGACTTCACCCCCATGTGAATTTTTGTCACAGTGCCACCTCATCAGAGGATGTCTGACTTTGAAGCCCCAATTGTCACAGAAATAAAAGGCTTTGTCTCCTGCAAAAACAACAGGTATCCAGATAATGTAAGAATTTGGGGACAGTGCCTCAAATGTGCCCTGCAGGGGGCAGCACGCTTCACTTGTACCTTAGCCCTCTATGTGCACATTGATAATTTAACTCCTTGGAAAATGGTGACATCATCTCAAGGAAGAAAATTAAAACTCAACCACTCCTGAGAAATATTTACTTGTTCTTAAATCATGCCGATTTGGTTTTGCAGTCACATTAGTAGGTGATAGAGGAACCCCGCACCAGAAAATAGTCAACTTTTCTTCCCAGCCCCCTCCTAAGAAGCTTTTTGGGTTTCTGGCCATTGTTAAGGGAGAATAAAAGCAACCTCTAAATTTATTTTCATTTTTTCTCATTTGAGAATGATATGGGTTGCAGAGATTTAAGGCAATTTGGGCCTTTTTTCACTTGAACAAAGTTAGGTATAGCTATTTGATTTCCAGGAGCCCTGAGACTCTTCTGCTAGGTGGCCATGAGGTTGCTTTGTTTACATCGAGGTTTTCCTTTCATTTTAAGTTTGTGAGCATGTTGATTCCTTCTCTGTTTTTGTTTGCATATTAAAATAAAAAATCATTATGATTAAAATCAAAATTAAAGGCTTCTATGGTTACCTCTTATATTTCTCATAGATTTTTATGGGTTATTGATTTACAAACTTGCAGAGAAATTGAGGTCACGTTTTTTAGCAGATATGGAATAACTATTCCATGAAACCATGAAATTTTAATGCTGTGTTCACTCAGGTATAAGATAGTCTATAAAGCTCAACACTTTGAATGTTTTTGTTTGTACTCATCCATCCTTTTGATGGTATTGCACACCAATTAAAAATAAATTCTCCTCTTTTCTTGAACTCATACAATTGTATTTTCCTCAGTAATTGTCAAAGACTGCTTGCTGTACCTGCACTGTAGTTCCTGGTTCAATCATTTTCTTTCTCATTCCCTCCCTCTTCCAATAATGACATTTTGGCACTTTAAATAGCAACCTTTAACATATGGCATGATTTACTTTTCCTCTGGATTTTTTTTTTTTTACAACACAGCTAGGTGATGGGGATTAAGAACTTCATGGTTCATAGAACTTTAGCTCTTTTCATTTTTTCAAAAGCTGTCATTTTTGCTAAATTTACTGGGGTGACATTGGTTAATAGGGTCATATAGATTTCAAATGTACATTACTATCATACACGATCTATATATTGCATTGTGTGCCTGTTACAGATTCCCCATCAATGTTGTTCTGGAACAGTTGTGGGGCTCGATCGCCCACCGCCTAGAAACGTGACTCCCAATGCAAGAGTTTGGCGAAAAAGGAAAGGAGTTGTTTAAAGAAAGGTTATACAGATTTAGAGTAATGGCAGATTTCTGCCATTAAGTCCCACTCTCTTTAAAAACACCCCAAAACATGGTCCTGCCTCCCTTTGGAAAACCAGGCCAGTTCCAGAATATGCCCGTCAGAGGTACCATCTTTTAGAACAGCAGAAGTCTGCAGCTCAGCATTCCCAGTCCCAGTTCAGCTCCAAGCATCTCACAAACCGGGTGGCTAGGCAGGTCCCTCACAGCTCCACCAGCTCTGCTGCCTCACAGATTTCTGGCTTTCAGACCTCCTCTCTCTTACTCCAGACCACGTGACTCGCTCTGTCTCTTCTCTTTCCACCTGTCTTCATTTAAATGCCTGGCCCAGAACTTCCGGCATGACTTCACATCCAGCCTCTCCTATGATGTGTTAGAGTTTGCCATTTTTGCCAGTTCCCCCATGTCTTTTACCTTCCTTTGGCTGTCATTTTTAGTCAGGGCAAAGGTTCCCAGCAATGCATGGACAAACAGTGTGGGCATCCGCCCCACCCTGCCTCTTACTCAGGTGCTATAAGAGCTCCCCCAGCTATGTTCTGAATCCCTGAGTGTTTTCTCAGCCATATACACAATTTGCCCTGGGCGGCAGCCCTCTTCCCTTCAGGAAGGCATGGCTATTAACTCACCATTGTTATGCAATATACCTTAAACGCCGCAGCATCACCCACTCTCCCTCTTCCCCCAATCAAGGATTGTGGGGGCTGTTCTCCTACTTTTACAGGACCCTCGCTTGGCACCTCATTATAAGCCCACCGCCCAAAGTCAAATCATCTTGAATCACCATATAATTGGCCCTTTTGGCCTTTTACTGCCCCCTACCCCTTTCTCTCTGTTAACCACCATACGGTTGTCTGTCTGTGCCTCTGAGTTGCAGTTTAACTTTTAATGTAAAACCGAAACTCAGGATTTTAAAGTAACTGTTGAGCTAACCTATTTTTATCCCAGAAAACATAGGTGCTATTTTATATCGTGCAGGTTAAACCAGGAGTCAACAGCCTACAAGGGACAATAACCTGCAGAAAACCTCGAGAGGACTATTTCAAGCACAAACCTAAAGGGGTGGAAAACATGATAATAAGCATGACAAGTCTCATTTTATCCTTTCTTCATTAAGTGGGGCTTGGTCTGCTTCCAGATTCATACATAAGAGTCAGAGATAAAACTGAAGACTGGACACAGATAACTTGGAAATAGAGTGGCAGGTCTCTTGAAGATAGCACTTCATTTCCCACTGATGCGGTTATCCCCATCCTGAGACACCTTTTGATGATGGGAAGTCACATGCAGGAGGACACCTGCCTCACAATGTCATCCTCCTGCAATCCGATGCTGTATGAAATATAAAGTCCTCTGGGAGGAGCCACAGCCTGGAAAAGATTAATAACAGTCAAATGAGAGAAAGAAGAATGAAGGAGAGGTGGCTGGTTGCCACACAAAGTTGAAACAAGGAAGCAAAGAAATTATGGGGCTATATGAATATACCCAAGACAAACTCTGAGTGGTAGGCAGTAGCACTCTGCAGGCACTTTTCTACGTGGCACAGTGGTCTCTTTTACTGGATCCCAGACAGACCGCCATCCCTCCCTGGTGTGTGTACCACCAGGGCCATAGAGCTACTAGCTTCCAAGATGAGCTGCTCCCTCACTGGAAGGCTGCTTTAGAACTTTTTTCCTCCTGCTAAGGATTCTGTTTCTGACTTGTGAAGCTGTGTGGAGGAGTCCTTCTTGTACTTGGAATCCTGCCTTTGAGCCCAACAGGACTGTGGACCTCACTTATGCATCTGCTCAACATAAACAGCTCAGAGCACAGGGCTCCGACTGAGATAGAGCTGACTTGAACCCCAGCTCTGTCACAAAGTAGCCATGAGAACCATTGCATATTGTTTAATATAAAGACTCAGTTTTTCTCATCTGTAAAATGGGATAACAATACTTGTTGTTGGTTTTTTAGTGTTGTCTTAACAAATAAAGAGACTAATTTATCTACAGCATTTAGCCAATGCACAGTGACCACTCAACTCTGTTGAGTTTTACAGATTAATCAATGAACTAAAGGAAGTTTACATGGGCAGAGTACAAGGGCGGGTTGCTTTCTCATGGCAGAAATGTAGTCCCCATGACTAACATCTTGTCTTCAAATTAAACATCCTTGAATTCTTTTGACTTTTTCTCCGATGCACAATTTTTCAAGGGCATCCTTGACTTTTCCACTCAAAGTCATCTTGCGTAGTAGCCCAAAAGATTAAACAGATGCTTTGTGGCAAAAGCAGTACAAGTCTGGTGACCAAGGTCACCAGGTTCTTGTCTGAACCCTGCCATTAATCAACTATGTACACCAGCAAGCCACAGCCTAATCTAAGATCAGCGGTCAAGAAACACAATCAGAAGACAAAATACAGTTAGGGAAAAGGGATCCCTACCTTCACATAACTAAACAAAGTATAGAGCAGGAATGCACGACACCACAAAGGGTCCCAAACCCTGCTGACATTCACCACTGAATGCCGAGCCTGCAACTCATCAGTAATACCCAGCTGTGCTTATGAAATAATTACAGTGATGGAGCTATTGATTCCTGTGATACTTTTTGGTGATTCATTTTAAGTCATCAAGAATAAAAGCTCTGCAGCATCCTAAAGAGTGTGGGGGCTGCTGAAACCCACACTTGTAACTCTGAGTTTCTATCAGCTGGTGTTTCTCTAACGTGCAAGCAGAAAATTATTCACGGTCTTTAGAAAAAGAACGTACTTTAAATTCTATTTATAAATTATATGTGCTTTGCCACTAACTAAGCTAGGCCAACCCAAGCATATTCTTTAAGTTTTCCTATCAAGAAGGCTTTCATTTAATTTTTGTAAATGTTTCTCTTTGAGAAAGGCATGTTAATTGACAGGATATCCTAAATCTAATGAGTGGCAGTACAAAACAGTCGTATTGTGACCTGTAGCTGTGAAGGATGAATATTCTGTTTTGTGTTAGGATTAATTTGTGAAGATGATCTTGACCCGATTTAGGTTTGATGTGAGGGGATTCATTTGTTTCTCTGTTAGTGTTACAGTCAGATTGTTATCTTTGAAGACAGGATTAACATGCTCATAGAAAAAGAAAAAGGAAAGTAACACTTACACTCCCAGATTTACAATCTAATTAGAAGAATGAAAAAAGTCTCTCAGTGTAAGAGAAAGCCCTGGTTCAGGAGAGGGGTTCTTACGTGGCTTCCATCTTGAGTTTTGTGGCCTCAGGTATGTCACCAGCACTCACCCCCTTCAGCTTCCTTGATTGTAAAGTTGAGTGATTTTAAAATACCTTAGATCTCCTTAGTTCTGTGATGAAATTATGGGGAAAAAATTTTGCTGCAAACTATAAATGATTAAAATTAATACAGAGTAAATTTCACACATTAAATGCATAAGTTATTCAGCTAATGGAAGCATTGTATATGTAATCAAAATCTTACCCCTAATCCTAACCAGGCTGGACTGTGGACAGTGGTATACACACACACACGATATGGATATACATACATAAATATATACGTTCCGTATATGTATATATATAACATTCACATACACTGCAAAACTAAATTAAATACTTCAGAATTTAATATTATATTTATTATGATTATTTTTAAATAGGAAAGGTTGCCAAGTAGAGAATTTAAAACAGCTCTATAAAAAATATGCTTAACTTGGTACGCAAATTCATATAATCTTTGGTAATTTCCAGACAATGCTAATATGTGCAAATAAAAATTTAAGTATATTAATTTAAATTGTATGAAAATAAAATTTTCACATCACTGGGCTGATAGATGTAATGACAAACTGCCAAATAGCCCCTTATTTTAGAAAAATACAGAACTTATATTGAAAATTATTTAATACAAGGACTGGAAATTCAAGGTAATATTTCAGCATGAAAATGTTGATCAACAAGGCAAGGGCAAACATTTAATTATTACTTATTGTGTTCTGACATATCCTTATATTAATAAACTCATCATAAAAATGTCAATTCGGAATATTGACTAAATGTTACAATGACTAAGCTTACAAGGAAGCCTCAAGGTAGGACATTCTGTTCTTTAAGAGAATCTACTCCTCAGGTTAATTCTAAATTTCAAGAAAAGAAAATCATCCATATTTAACCCACATATGTTTAAAGGGATTAATTTGAAAAATATTGCTCATAATATTTATAGTTCCACTTTCTAGAAAATTTTAGTTATCATTCAAAATTGTGTCATTATTAATGCAATAACAAAAAGTCATATTAGCCACTAAAAGCAAAAGGTTCCCATCTCAATAATTTACAGTTTGCAAGTATAGCATCATTTCTTTTTAATCTAATAATGTTAACTTCCAAACTAAAACAATACAATCAGAATATTTGTTCATTCAGAGTACCTACTTACATAGACTTTATGAGACTTAAAGGAAATAGGATATATGAAAGCATTTATCACTGCTAAATCAAAGTTATTTTATCTCTTAAAATACAAAGTTTTTCTCTGTACCTTCTTTATAACACATAAGACTTAGCAGAAAAAATATAATTATGAATGAGATTTTAATTTTTATTTGTTATTGTTTGTGTAGTAGACTAACTGCTACAACAAACAACTCCAAAATTTCAATAGCTTAAAACATAAAAATTGGTTTCTTCTGTGCTGACCTATATGGCTCAGCTGGTGGGAACTCCCACACATCCCTAGGTCATAAGCTTGATCCCCAGTCCAGGCATGTAAGATTCAACAAATCGATCCTTCTCTCTCCCATCGATGTTTCTCTCTCTCCCTTCCTCTCTCTCTGAAAGCAATGAAAAAATGCCCTTGGCAAGGATATAAAAAGAAAAAGTTGATTTCTCCCTTACAATGTAGTCCAATGAAGATGCTTCTAATTGGTTCTCCTCCAGCCAGCAATGTGGGAACCTGGACTCCTTCCTTCTTGTAGTTCCATCTTTCTCTGGCCTAGGAGTCCTGCCTTTTCCTGCAACTGATAGGGAAAGGAAATAAAGGATCGTACTAGGCAGGATCATACATGTGGCTGGGCCTGGAAAGAGTACCATTCCTGCCTACATCCCATTGGCCCACTCTCAGCCACAAGGCCACACTGAACTGCACAGGAATCTGAAAAATGCCTAACCGTGTGCCCAGGTTATATATACGTGCATGTTCTAAAATTCTACCACGCTCACACACACTGTAGAACTAAAGTAAATTAAATATTTTAGAATTTAAAATTATATTTATTATGAAAGCTTGAAAAGGAGGTAAAACCCAGGATGCAAAAACCATAATTTTCAAAAGACAAAGTAAAATGTTCAATATAATATTTGAGACCCAAATTCCAAATTCCATGAAATAAGAAGCTCTTCATCCTTAGAAAAGTCACTTAAACCTCTCCAAATCACAATTCATCTCCAATTTAGTGAATTGGGCTGGAAAATTCACAAAGTTCCTTCCAAATGTAATCTTAAAAGTAAAGCAATTTGCTACAATTATGATCAACCCTGATATTGGGAGTAAAGCAATAATTTGCTAATAATCTATAATAACTTGATCACATTTTCTAATTAAAAATGACAGGATTCCTATCTACTGAGCCACCATTACTGGATACATAGTTAAAAGGTTACAACTTGCTCAAGTCCTCCCGCAAAATGATAGGAGAAAAATTCCTAATCTCATTATGTTGAAAACGTTTGAGGTTTATACTTTGTGCCTGATTTTTCCTGAGCACCTTGAGGGCTCTTAAAAATTTACCAGGAAAAACAAATCCTCTTGGGTTCAGAAGAGGGAGATGAATTTTGTGTCCTTTTTACTAGTTATCTATTCCCTCGATTTTGGTTGCTTTTTCTTTATCCTTGATTGAGTATCTCTCTTCCCCTGTCTCTCCCATTGTCTTGTTCTATAATTTTCCTAGGCAAGTTGATTTCTGAGGTAACAAGTGGCTCTTTTTGCTTAGCTGTAGTACTAGGATAAATTATTATAAGTTACGGTATGTAGAGGAAATGAGCTGCCAACATACACTCATTGTTTATGTTAGTATAAACTTTAAAACTTGATAAAAGTGAGGATAACAATGCAGAGTTATTAGGAACCCTGTACTCAACACCTAATTTCAAAGTGTGTGTGTGTGTGTGTGGTAGCAGAGGAAGCTACCACACACACACTATAATTAATAGCAATTACACTGAGCAGAACACGTGGACCAACTGTCTTCCCCATTCTCTGTACACATGCTACACTTATTGACACCAGAGAAACTCATATGTTGGGAAATAATGACTTAATTGCAGAAAATTTTGTCAAATTGAAAACTATCATTTCAGATCTGCCTTTATTTTTAGCACATCTACTTTTTACAAGTTGTAATTCCTCATCTGGTCTCCTCCTCTATTATATTTTCAAATCAAGGAAAATCTTTGACTAATCCTAAAAAGTTAATTAAAATCTATATTTTGATATCTATAATTGTTACTAAATATTCTAGTTTTTTAAAATCCTTAAGTATAACTTTTTAATATGCATAGAATAGACTCTTCATGAAAGAAAAGCCCAGCTCTAAATTACCATCACAAAGTGAAAACCTGACATTTTGATATCAAACCGCAAACTCCCATGATTTTAATAAAGCTAAATTTCTTTCAAAGTTGTTTCATGAAGGAATTATTCAAAGATGTACTAGAAATATATAGATGATGACTAACAGTGTCCGTGTCATTAAGGATGAAATACAACATACACACAGACTACCGAGTCTGGTGGAGGAAAAAGGACAATAGCATGGCTTTTCTCTCAAGGGGAGCAAAAGCCTCAACCTCCGCCATGACAGGCCTTTATTCTATATATCTTCTCACATTACAAGATGGTCCTCACTCACTATGCTCAGGTTACAACAAAAGGAGCCAGTGCCCCTAATCATATCACAGAAGAAGGATATTAGCAAATAAAAAGGCAAAAGTGATTGAGCCGGTTACACTGGTCCCTGAAAGGCTGAGCATGGATTTTAGGAAGTTACAGTAAGCATTTGCAGGGTGAGGGAGTTTTCAGCAAAAAGCAGCTTAGGTAAATTGAAAATCTGATTACCCACGAGAGAACCAATCTGTGGGCGTGGGTCCTATGCATCTCTCAGTGGGACCTGGGCCCACGCCAAGCAGAAGGGTCTGCCACATCTCCCCCCATTTGTTTTAATAGAACCACTATGATCCCACAGAGCTTGCTGCTTGCTGGTCTCCCTCACAACCTTGGGGAAATAATTTGCAAATATATCAAAATACAGAGAACATTATTATAATCAGTAAGCAACCAGTAGTTCCAAAGACCCACATTCTCAGATTAAGCCCAATCAATCATTGTCAGGCAGTAATGATCAAAAAGATAACATTCAAAGAACTCTGAGGGCCTATTTTGAGCCAGGGTCAGATAGCTAAAGGGCCATAAAATTTTGGGGAAACACTTATTTCAGGCTTGAACCCTTATCATTTAAATTGAGGGTACTAGCAAAGTAGGTTTCACTGGATTTTATGCTTTCTTTCTTAGGCCTGATTTCCCCCAGGAGCCTGCCCTTTCCAGCACAGGGCCGCACCCACCTCCGGCATTGTTTCAGGCTTAGGTGGAGACTTCTTGCAGACAGAAATGGGGACTGGGGCTATGTCAGAATAGCCAGGGGCCAAGGGTCCATCACCCTCTTTTTGCTGTGGCCCCCGAGTCCTTCCTTAAGGGCCATCCATGTGGTCATGCCTGTCTTCAGTGACCCCTCCCTTGACGGAATCTTACCATCATTGGCTAACTGATCAAGCATTGGAGGCCAGAGATGGATGAAGCAGAAGTGGTGCTTCTGCCAGGGAGATAAGCTTTGTCTCCTTAGTGGCTCAGGTCCTCTTGGCAGAACAGACCCAGAAGAAGCGGGTCCCCTGGACTCTCACTCAGCCCAGCCATGGGGTGTTACAGCCTCTGAGACCAGGTAGGGCAGTTCCCAACATATAATCTCCCAGTTTTTTCATTTGTAAATGCAATTGTAGCTGTTAAACCTGTGGAACCTACTATTTGCTGTTCCCGAATGCAATCTTAAGAAAACAGCCTCTATATATATCTTAAAGCACAAATAAGGATTAAGACAAAGGGGAGATCCAAAGGCTGCTAGTGTTACAGAGCAACAGAAGGTCCGTTATTGTCCGCCGCCTTATGGAAAGATGTCTCTTAAAGCCAGAGATTTGTGAAAAGGAAAGGAAATGTTTATTTAATGCTATACAGAGTTAAAGTAGCGACCTAGCATCTTCATTAAAAATATCAAAGTCCTTTAGGATACCCACAGATGCCCACAGTGCTTCCTATCTCCCTCTGCCCTAAGTCAGGGTACCGTCATTGCAAGGAAGAGAAGCACACGTCCAGGTTCCAGGCTCTTGACACCGTTCAGCTGTGTCGTCGTCCAGGCAGGATCTCTAATTAATTCAAAGCCATGTGGCACCTTCTCATGGCCTACTGGCAAGAGTCCTTTCCATCCCTCTTCCAGGCAAAGTCTCTCTTGTTCCCAGGCCACACAGCCAAAGGGAGCACCCCAAAGCCACGTGGTCCCTCCTCTACCAAAGCTGTGGGGAAGGGGTCCCCAGTCTGGCAAAGCCACGTGGCTCTCCCTCTTCACCAAAGCTGCAGGGGTCTGCACTCTGGTGAAACCATGTGGAATCTCTCCCTCTGGCAAAGCTGCGAGACGGTCTCCACTCGGGCAAAGCCTAGTGGCAATTCTCTGCTAAAGCCACATGGTGATTTTCCCTCACAGGGCTGTGAGGGTCCTAACTCTCGTGAAAGCGCGTGGATCCTCCCTAATGGCTGCTGCATCTCTGTTTAAATCCCGGCATGAAATTTCTTCTGTACCCCCATTTCTGACTCCTCCTACAATCAGTTACAGCTGCCAGCATTCCCGTATATTTCAAGTTTTGGGGGATGCCATCATGAGTCTGGGCAGGTGTGTCCCCATTTTCTGGAGCCAGTCTTCTCCAAGCTTCCACGCAGGTGCTGTGACTTGGGGTTCTTCCCCCAGTCATGTCTTGGGGGAGTCCTTTCCATCCCCCTGGCTCAGAGCATGGTCACAGCTATTTAACACATCTAAGCTACCAGCCAAAGGCTATAGATATGTTAAATGACCATGCCATGGATTAGCAGCTCTGCATGTCCCTGCTCCATGTGTCCCTTCCCCCAACTCATACCTGTGGGGAAAGGGTTGAGGACATCTTATATGTCCCTCTGATATTTCCTGGACACCCTGAGTTCTGGGCCCCATTCCAAATCCCTATTTTTGCCCCCCCCCGCACCCCTGGCTGCACCCTGCATCACTAGGACCCAAACTTGTAAGTTCAGTCCATTGAAACAGTTTTTAGGGTTCAACCATTGGATTTTATGGGGCATCAAGGGGTTGCTGCTCTCTGCAAGAGGCATCTGAGCCTCGGTCCCTGTCATTGGGGCAGGCCTCATCCTCCTCCGTTGGCAGACCCAGGCCTGTGAGTGACGGCATAAGTGTTGGTTTTCCTTCTGGTTGTTCAGGGTCAGCTGGGCCATCTGGTCTGTCGGTCAATTGGTTCTCAGCTCCAGGTAGCAGAGCTTGGTGTCTGTCCCTCTCACCATAAGGCTTTACTCTTTTGGCTGGTAGCCAGACAGGACCTGTAGGGATGGAAACAAACACACACATCCTCTTCCCCAAGTTAAGAAATCTACACAGGCTTTGCCAACAGCCATCTCCCAGTGTATCTCTATATAAAACCTGAGGATAAGATGACTTGGGCTCCTTCTTCTGAAAATGTTTCTCAATTGGAGTACAAAGCAATTCATCACAATTTAGAAAGTTATAGGTAAACATGGCTAACATAATCAAATTTTGGGGGGAAGGACTCATGACTCCCCCTTTTTCTGTTTAAGAAGATTTTTAAAAATATGATGAGCCCATTCTACAATTTTCTGACCAGTTGGATTGTAAGATATTCTTGCTTTATGTTGGATATTCCAACGCTGGAAAAAAAACGTGAGTAGAATGGGCAAGGTATCCAGGGCCATTATCAGTTTTAATTTGCTGAGGCTGTCCTAAATGATTAATGGCCTCAAGCCAGAGGGCTTGTATTTTCAGCTTAGCTTGGAAAGACAGGCCCCTTGCTGTTTCCACAAGCCGCAATGCATTCACAGTTTTCAAGGAAAGTGGGAAAGATGGGAGGGGGGGAGGTGCTCTGAAAAAATATGTTTTAGACAAAAAATGGTTGTGCGCCAAGGCCTGTTCGGGCACCAGCTAATGCGGACACTGGCTAACAGTGTCCATGTCATTATGGATGAAATAAAACATACACACAGACTACTGAGTCTGGTGGAGGAAAAAGGATGACAACATGGCGTTTCTCTCAAGGGGAGCAAAAGCCTCAACCTCCTCCATGACAGGCCTTTATTCTATATCTTCTCACATTACAAGATGGTCCTCACTCACTATGCTCAGGTTACAACAAAAGGAGCCAATGCCCCTAATCACATCACAGAAGAAGGACATTAGCGAATGAAAAGGCAAAAGTGATTGAGCCAGTTACACTGGCCCCTGCAAAGCTCAGCATGGATTTTAGGAAGTTATAGTAAGCATTTGCAGGGTGAGGGAGTTTTCAGCAAAAAGCAGCTTAGGTAAATTGCAAATCTGATTGCCCACAAGAGAACCTATCTGTGGGCGTGGGTCCTGTGCATTTCTGAGTGGGAACTGGACCCATGCCACGCAGAAGGGTCTAACACTATATATATATATATACACACACACCCATTCTTTTGCAAGAACAATGTGAGGTTCAAAGTCTCAAGATTGTTTATCTCTAGAAGAACAAAATATATTAATTCATCAAAACACAGAGAGAATGTGTCAGGATCTGGCAAAAGCATTTTCTGTATCCTCATTCCTACTTCATTTACAGTATTTATTCTTGGGACTATAAAATTTCCTTTGAGAAACTACCTCCATGGAGAATTCAATTCTTATTCTTACATACACACTGGGCTCACTCAGCCACTCCCTTACCCGTCTTCAAACGGCAGGAGCCACAAGAGGATGCCATTTCTACCAGCTCTGAGCGGCAAGAGAGGGAGGCCGCACTCCAGTAGTGTCCTCCACGAAAGCCCGAATGCAAAGCCTTGCAGATCAAGCTGCAACACAGAAACCATACTTCTGCCATGTGCAAAAAAGCTGGTGTAGGTTCTTGGGCACGAGTCCTACTGTCCCTGCTGTGAGATGGCTTAGCAAAGCTACCCTGCCAAAGTCACTTAAGCTGCCAGTAGTTGGAAAAGAAATCAGACAGGGAAAGTGTTTTCTTCTATCCTGGTCTTACTAGGATACTGTTAATGTCTCTCTGGAAGAAAACTAGAGAATTAAATCCCCTCACTAAATTTTTTTGATCCAGAATTTAAAGGCACTCAAAGAGACCATCAGAAAAGCTCTTTGGGTGTTAGGAACTGTTATGGGCTGAACGGTGTCCTGCAAAGTTCATATGCTTAAACTGTAGCCCTGTGCCGGGATTGTGATTGTATTTGTGAACAGGGTAACTAGGTCAAAGTGAGATCTTTGGGTGGGCCTTAATCCAGCATAACTGGTGTCCTAGTAAGCAGAGGAGGTTAGAGCACAGACACACACAGGTGAAAAATCATGTGAAAACACAGGGAGAAGCTACACAGCCATTGGAAAGGAGAAAGAAAGACTTCACACATCAACCCTACAAACACCTTGATCTTGAACTTCTAGCCTCTGGAACTGTTAAGAATATGCATGATAGTTTGTTGAGGCAGCCGGAGCAAACTGATACAAGAACTAACAGTTTACAAAAAGCAGTAAAGTCAGGCCCTGGCTGGTATAGCTCAGTGGATTGAGTGCAGGCTGCGAATCAAAGGGTCACCTGTTCAATTCCCAGTCAGGGCACATGCCTGGGTTACAGGCCAGGTCTACAGTGGGGGCCATGTGTGAGGCAACCACACCTTGATGTTTCTTTCCCTCTCTTTCTTCCTCCCTTCCCCTCTCTCTAAAAATAAATAAAATCTAAAAAAAAAAAAAAAAAAAGCAGTAGAAGTCAGATGGTGACCTTAGAACTGAGGTTTGGAGAAGCCTCTCTCTGCAGCACATCATTCCACATGCATCTAGGTACGACTACTTGCTTTTTTGGTCTGGACAGGCCATCCCAGGATTGGTTCCAGTAGTGAACATATGTAAGCACCAATCTGGAGAAAATATTCTCCTACTCAATCTGGAGAACCTTCATTTTTGCTGGAGGACCAGAAACACCTTGTTTAACTTCTTAATCCACGTGTCTGAATTCCACTCCTGTGCCTGCATTACCGATGTTAGACTTCCAGAGTCGGAATCCAGGCCTCAGCACCCAAACTTGCTGCAAACACACCATCTATCGCTTCCTTGTCTCAGCGCTGTCCCTGGGCCTGGTGTCACAACTGTATTCTTTGTTTGCTTCCAGTCCCTCCCACCTGGAAAGGACAGGGCTGTGGGCAATGTAAGTCCTTTAGTGCAGCCAGTCAGCCATTCACCCCTCAGCAAATTCAAAATGTAAATGAGAAAATTTACGCCATTTTCTAATTAGAAAGGAGAATTCTTTGCATCCAGAAAATTCCTGCAAAGCTGCCCTTTTACACACAATACAGATGACCAGGGAGGCCACTTAAAGTCATCAAAGCATGGAGTTGGTAATGAATAAATTCAATTAAGCTTCTTGGTTTAAAATCAGTAAAATCAACTACTTACTGCTTTTATTATCAATCAGAAACTTATTTACAAAATAGTATGCCATAATAATATAAATTGCTCATTTTTTCTTTGTTAGAAAATTCAAATCTATTGTTTTTTCTTATTGGTTTTTTGCACTCTTAGTTATCAGGGGGGAAATGTATTCTTATACATGAATACAGATTTTTATAATATGCTTTAATGCTATTTTTGGAAAAGTAAGATAACTTATTTTAAGAAAAGTAAGTGGAAAATGAGATAACTATTCCACTTTTAATTCAGTGCTCAAGCCTTATTAGAAGGCAAAGTTATAAGAAAAAATAAAATCTTTTTAAAATTTCTTATAAGTTACTTTTTGGCCTGTTTCGAATAATAATGGACCTACTTAAAACAGGAAGTTCAGGGTGATAGCAGGCTTTACCAAGAACGACATGTGAACAGAGAAAATTTAAAGAAATTCTTAAAACTTAAATAGGCAAATTCATTTCATACAGCTCTTGTAATCTGGAGAGAGGGGAAGCTTTGCTGGGTGGAAGCTGAAAAAACTTTTCTTGTTCTGGAAGGCTTTCTTGGGTATTGGAAGAAGAAAAAACTGGTTTGTCTAGTTTGTCTGTTATTTATAGAAAATACTTAGATCTAGATACTTCAATTAGTGGTTTTTAAGTACAAGTTGCTCATCAATGTCTGTAAGATAATTATGTTAGACTTAAGAGTTTGATTTTTTAAATCAAGTAAAAAATGACACCTTAGAAAATAGAATTTTTATTTTTATCTTAAAGCAAGTCTAGTTTAGAGGTGTCTGTTTACAAACTTTCTTCATTTAATTGGTTTTCTTAATATGAAATAGTATTTCCAGAACTAATTAAAATTTCCTTCTAATGAATATTCAAGATGAAAATATGTTATCTTCCCAGTACAGTATATAGATTTTTAAATCATCCATTAAATCAACCATAAAGGTGATTATATTATTTTACGTTCTTCAAAAGTCATACGTTGTTGTTGATGCCAAGTGGGTTGTTTGCTTCTTCCCAGGCCATGATTGAAGAAGCCATCACCAGAGCGGAATCATTCTCCGTTATGTACACACCCTTTGCAACAAAAATCAAAGATGATAAAATAGAAAAAGTAAAAGAAGTTTTCGCAAAAACTCATCCTGCATATGTGGAATATATCCACACAGGTAAGATTCAATATGTTCAAGTTATCAGCAGATGCTTTAATCTCATGAAGACAAACAGAGAACCATTTTCTGCTTTATTTACCTATTGTTTCAGTTTCAGGGGTATGGTGTTTTAATCTGAGGAGTATACGTGGGAAGTTATTGGAAGGCTTTAAGCAGGTCTAACCCTAGGGGTCGGTCTACAGCAATACCCCTGTACCACCGTGTTTCTGTATTTTAAAATGAAGGATAAAACCTAGACATGCAAATATTTTTAAAAATAAAGGAATAACCTTTAGTAAAAAATACCACCTTTTCCCATATCCTTCATTAGTAAACTAGATGATTATGGTATTTTCTTGAAGATGGATTTTTTTCCCAGTGCCTGCTCCTGCTATTTCTGTTTTCCTTCCTCCATCCATCTCACACCTCAGACCTCCCTCCTTCCTTACGTGCTTGGATCACTGGTATCCAGATGAGATGTGGACAGCCAAGTGTGGGTAGAGGACACAGCACTGGTATTATTCCTTTTTCCTCTTTCTGTCTTTGAAAGCTATTTGCTTTTATTCATTCATTCAAAAATACTTTTTCCTATCTAGTACATGCCAAGTATTATTCTGAATTACGACGTGGATTTTCTTGTATTAAATTAATAGTTCTCAACAACAATTACCATGTTAAGCAAAATCTCTAAACGAATATGCCTAATATCACTCCCTTTTGTTAATGCTCCTTCATGCCTTTCTTCAGGGCTTTGAGGCCCAGTCACTGATTTATATGATAAATAATGTACTCCATCAGTGATCACTTTTAATATGCCTTGTATTTTACATTCATTATCTCTTGGTACTCCCATAACTTTTGAAGTAAGATCATTCTCATTAAGAGACAAGAAAACAACAATCAGAGAAAACAAATAGCCTTTTCAAAGATGACTAGTAAATCAGTGGGATTTAAACACATGTCTTTGCCATTGAGCTGCATTATTTCCACCTGACAGGAGCAGAGATAAAATGGAAGCACTAAATTTAAATCCCATGGAGTCCATTTTTTCCTACTGTACCTCAAGCTCTTCAAAAGAAATGTAGTAAATAAATCTAACCAGTGGTGATTAAATAGTGAATCCCTAAGGAACAATGAGAATTTGAGTGCAGAGAAAGGGAAGAGAAGCCTGTTACGCGTGCTATCATGACCACTGATGCTTATTTACTTCCTTTGAGCATTGTGCAAGAGAGCAGAGAAAAATGTTTTAGAACTTGCATTCTTTTGTTAATTGTTATAAATCATTTATTATTTTATTATGGATACCTTAATGGGGCTTGGGGAAGCATTAATAGCAAACAAAAGTCATGTCCACCTAGTGTCATGGAAAATGAATCAGATTCAGCTATTTCCATTTTATCCTCAGTTCTGTTGGTCATGAAGAGAGAGACTCACCGAGGAGATCACCAGTTTGCCAGTCCTCTACTGGTAGAATGAGTTTAGTTATATTTAATTTACTTCACAGAGAAGGCATGAAGATTAATTGATACTTAGGAAACACTGTTGTTACCAAGTTTAAAAACAATAATAACATTAATGAGCCAGATTCACATCTCATGTAACTCTATCAAACCTGTTATCAAGATGAATTATGATCTGTTGGCAAGATGACTCATGCTGAAGCATATTATACTTTGGAAGAGAAGATAATGAGAAGTTATTAATGAATGTTTCTATTATTTTACAACTACTAATTGCTGGAGTATGACAGCTCTATATAAGAACTTAGAAAAGACACAGCTTCTGGAGGAAGAAAGGAAGATAGAAAAGGCAGACTAAACTTTTAAGTTTCTTTGGGACTGGTTAGGTTCTTTGCTCTGTAGAACCTGCTCTTTGGCTAACAAGGCTACTGCACTGATGACATGACTTGCTTCTGTTGCAAATGACTAAAGCGTCCTCCCCAAATCCATTGCCGGAATGATGGTGAAACCAGTGTTGATAGTGGTATGTGCTCAGTCTTAGTAGAATGGCTTCTTTTTCCCCAGATAATTCCAAGGTGAATTAAGGAACAAAGCACAAGAAGAGGAAAGGTGAAGTGCTATCTTTAGCATCTGGGTATCTTTCACAGGAGGTGCAGAGTAGCTGTTATGGCAAGCATTCAATAGCCAAAGGCAATAGATAGAAAGTGAGTCACTCAAGGGAGATAGGGCCTGGAAGAGGAACTACCTTGCTTTGTTGGCACTGCCCCAAAACCAAGGTTTTCCTTCTATCCACCTTGCAGATAGAATTTAAGAAGCTTCTATCCTGTCAAAAATTTATTCAGGTATATATTTCAACAAATAGTCACGTAGCGGGTGTGACTGGACAATCACATAGCAGACATTTAAAATATAAGACTCTTTTTCTTTTACCTGCACATAGTCATCTTTGGTCTTCCCAGATGTATTCTATCTCATCATGTGCAATCGTTTAGTCTCTCTTCAGTTAACTATCTAATCAAATTTATTAGCTTTCTTCTCCCTGGAAGGGGGATTTTCTTCTCCCCCTGGTCTGGTTTCAACTTTCACAGGACTCAAATGTACTCAGTGTTCAAAGGGGACAGTGGGCATGTGAGGAAAGAACCTCCTTTTGAAGCCGGGTGCAAGTTGATGCAGCTGCTAATTGCACGGCTAGTGCAACTTGAGATCAGCTCTGTTGGCTTGAGGAGAGCCAATAATGGGCTCATTTACGTGACTTATTAGGACTCAAGGGCACCTATATGAGTTTGCCATGCTTCCTCGTGGTGCTTCTTTGTATATACAGCAACCACCCCTATGACTCAAGTTGGCCCAAGTTAGAGCTACTCCATGAGATCTCTCTCTTTGCCAGAATGCTGACTTGTAAACCCAGTCTCCTTCTGAGTCTTACTCTAGAAATCCTCTCTACTCCACTAGAGACTGGAATTGGCCTTAGCCCTCTCTGCAGCTTGCTATGTTATTCTGCCATTTCTCTTCCCCTTTTCTTCATGCACCAGAATCCCAAGATCCTGTGGACAAGAAGAGGTTCTACAGTGAAGATAGGTGGTTTGTCCGTCTATTCACACATTTATCAAACATACATTCCAGACCCTATTCTAGGTAGTGTTAGAATATACCTGCTCCTAAGAAAAGATTTGACTTTATTAATTTAAACTTCAGGGTAAACATTTGACTATATCTTCTAGGTGATATTTTCAATTTCAACCTAAGTTCTAATTGTGCAGTGAAAGGCTGACACTAATTAAACGAATGATGTAGGAGAAAACAGAAAAGGTGGCAGTTTGGAAGTAGAAGTCCTTGCCACCAAAAGTAGCAAAATAGTGGCTAGTTGTTTACCAAACTATTGTTCCCCTAATGCATGCAACTAGAATATATTTCAGCCTCCCTTGCAGTTATGCGAGGCTTATGGCTGAGTAACAGGCAATGGAATGTGGACAGAAATCATGTATGCCACCTCCAGGCCTGCCCCGCCCATAGCACCCTACCTTACAAGACTCTCCCTAACCACTGACTAAGTGGATAGGTCAATGAAACTAAAGAAGCCACAACACAAAAGAAGCTTGGCTCCCTGAATGACCATGTGGAAGGTCACCCATTGAATACCCACATAAGTAAAATTGTGTTTGATCACTGAGATTTGGGGGTTGTTTGTTAAATCAGGTAGCTTTATTCTAACTAATACACTGCCTTACATCACAACAAGTAAGCAGCTTACTACACCTTCTACAATGTACAAAATGAATTCATGTGAACTTAGTGACTGAATAAACACTCCTCCATATGCCAGCAATTCCATTCTCAGAAACACTGAATTCATGCACATTCTCTTCTACCTCACATTCGCTCATCCTTCTGCAGACAACTACAGGTGGATACTCTTATATTCATGTGTTTGTACCCACCCAGAAAGATAACATTTCAGGAGAGACACTGATGCCCCAGGAAAGATACAACACCACTAGGTAGCTTTCATTGCAGCAAGAGAAATGGAAGCCATAGTAGGAATTTCCAAATTATAGAGCTCATCTAAATAGTCATAGTCTCTATAATATCATATAGATATAATATTATATCTGTAATAACAGATGAAGGTCATAATACCTGTACCTCAAAGATCTTGGATGAGAAGTCAACCTATCAAAGATTTCCTGGATAAGTAGCTATTATCATTAAAACTTGGAGACTAACACATTTAATTCTCCCAGCAGGGGCTGGCAAACAAATCTCCAACCCAGAAACTCAGCCAAACTCCAGGTCACCTTCATCAAGCCTAGATAGCATTGAATTCATTACTCCTTGGTCACGTGACAGTGCGATGAGCCCAGCAATAGCTGGCAGAGGCAGTGGTGCTGAGCAGAAAGAGAACTCACTCATGAAAGAGGTCCCCCCGGCAGTGTGTTCTCACTAGCCAGCCGCCAATTCATTTACCCTCGTCAGGAATCTTCACATGAGAAACAGATTTAAAGGGGAAAAAGCTATAAAAATAAATTCACTTTTAAATGTGTAAGCCCTATAAATGTTAATTTTTAAATTAAATAGACCAGCTAAATTAGTGATTTAGTATGAGAAAAACCCACTTCAGGTAAGCACTAGGACTATATTGTCCTTATACCCTCTGAGAGTGAAGAGGGAGGGTTAAAATTCAAATCTGTCTTGTGGGACAACCAGGCTTGTACATTCCCAGGATCTTACTGTGCATCCTTTGCTATTTAGGGAATATGGTAAGACCCACTAAAATCTTAAATCCATCTTATAATAGAGCTGTATTGCATTACATTTCATGGACAAAAAAATTACTGAATTTTTAGCACTGTAGCTATTCATTTTTCTTATTTAAGGAAAAATCCAGTTTGATTCATGCAGAGTAGTCAGTGTATATAAAACAAATAATAATTCACCAGCCCCAGAATTATTATGTTTTCATTTATAAAGATTTTGCTTGAGATTTCTATTCATATATTCCAATGAAATAATGCAATTCCATATAATTCTTATTTTTGCATGGTTGTATTTTAATAATAATAAAGTAATACAATAAGCATATCCTGTCTCCTCTTGATGAAAATGTCAAGATTTATTGGCTAAATAAATAAATATTCAGTAATGGATTTGTGGTTAGTAATGTTTAATAGAAAAGTTTTCTGGATAAGATATCAATTACGTTAACACTTAGGTGGATAGAGTCATATTTTGTCTTTCCAATGTAATTTAACTACCAAGAGTGAATTTGTATGTTCAGAGAAATAATATATTGTTTTAAAATAGACCTTTAAAAATTGCTTTTCACTGAAATTTATAACCTTGTTCTTGTTCAGTCATCATTTACCAGTAAGGCTTATACATTCTTATGCTCTCTAAAAGATGAAGTTAAAATTTCTCATTTTATTCTTTCTTCTTTAAAAATATTATAATTTTATCATGATCAAAAGTTTTTAAGATCAGACTGTTTTCCTCCTTATACATTGCTTTCTCAAATGGAAGAGGTTATAAAATTAAAGAAACTACATCCCCAATATTATTATGAAAATGTTATAGCCAGATTGGTTATAAAGACGATAAATCATCTCATATTTGCACCACAGAATTCTCGTTAGAAACAGAGGATCATTCCCAAAGTAACAAAACCCCTCAGATGTGGAGCTAAAGTCTCTATTCTTAAAATATTAAAGTGTTGGTCTTCTCGATGGGAAATGTGGTATTCTGGCACTGTTCTATCTTACGGAAGTAAACACTCCTCAACGAGCAGTTCACTTGTCCTTTGCAGTAGCCGGTCACAGCACTGTTTGCCTCTGGTGCCCAGCATCTCACGTCTCTCACCTTCTTTGATTGATTTCCTCCTGGACCTTCCTGGCATTGGCACGCATCCTGCTTCACCTGTTTTCTTTGTGATCTGACTGAAGACAGGCAGGGTTGCATTTTGAAAATACAAGTCAATAATCCAAAAATATGTTGAAGTAATATAAATTTTTAATATAGCCTCTCAAGAACAATCAATGGGTTGGGGCAAAGAGCAGTTGAATGAGATACATGCAGAAAGCAGGTATCACAGATATTGTATTCAGAATGCTCAGTAAAACCTTTCAATACACACACTCATACACACACACACACACACACACACACACACACACACACAAATAGCAGTTTCCATCCAAGTCCCCCGTCCCTATAAGAAATCCAGACACACTCCTCCAATTCACTCCCCCATATATTGACAGATTAGTCCCTTTCTAGTGTTGGTCTTGGTAGTTACACAGTTTCTTAGTTTTTTTATCCATCACCAGTTACCCTAGACTGCATTTAAAAAAAAAAAAAAGCTTCATAACCATTTCAAAACAGACAGCTAACTTTAGCAGGTAAGGGAGTACTGAGGTAAATGTGTTAGGACTTTGTTTTTCTTGAAACACTTATTTATGTTGTCTAACCTAGCCACTCCATAATATTGTAGCCAATCATTAGGTACTCCTATCTAATAAACTATGCAGCCAAGCATGAAAAGCCCTAAAGACTGGGCATCCTACCACAACCACATCAAATACACAATTAAACTACAAAACAACCATCATTCAGAGCTACCTGAAATGTAGCTGAATGAAAATCCTACAACTAAGGATATAAAGAAGCCACATTGAAAATGGTAGATGGGTAGAGATGCAGAATAGGTGGATTGCAAACCCACAAATGGTGGATAAAAATTGGGAGGGATGTCTCTGCTGCATTGATCTCCCCTGAGGAACCAAGGTTCCCCACCTCATAGCAGACCCCCAGTCCAGGGTTCCAGTGCTGAGAAGAGAAGTCCCCATAACTTCTGGCTGTAAAAAGCAGGAGTTGTGGCTGAGGGAAACAGAGGGCTTCTGGAGTCTCAGGCAGTTACTTCTAAAGAGCCCATGCACAGACTTACTCAGACTCACTCCCTCTGAATTCCATCCCTGGGGCAGCAGTTCAAAAGGCACCAGGACATATGAGGAGGAATTAAATTATCTGATATAAAGGTGAGAGTGGAGGGGCAGCTTTCTCCCAGGCAGACATGCTGGCAGAGGCCATTGTTCTTTTCCTGAGTCCCCCCTCCACCAGCCACAGAGCTGGCAGGAAGGTGTCATATTTAAGTCTACCTGACTCACACAGTACACCCCACCATGTGATTCCTTGAGATACCACCCTACCAACTCATGGGCCCACCCAAGCTGTTTCCAGTGTTTTTTCCATACAAGTGGCCTATCTTGGCTCATGCTTCAGACTTTCCTAAAATATCTCAAACAAGGAGCATCTGGCCTTGGCATGACTCATACCTCTCACTAAGTGGTCCCAGGCCTGGCACTAGCGACAGCCAACCTTGGTTTACATTTTGGCTTTTCCTGGCACCTTCAAGCCCAGAACAAGTAGCTGTCATCTGCAGCTCACTTTGTAGCTCATGCCAGATGGCCCCAGGCAGAACGCAGGCAGTAACTGACCTTGACCCACCTCTCCTAGAAGGCTCCAGAGTCAGTGCACCTAGTGGACAGGTTCAAACCATGTGAAAGTACCACCCAACCACCTCCACAAGCAATACACTCAAGGGGCTAAAGTAAATCCTGATCTGTGGTGTGGGTCCCTGCACAGCTGATCCTCCATGTGGTCACAGCCAATCCTTGCAGCTGAGTGGCCTGACATGCCAACAGAAATCAAAGCTCAACTGGCTCTAATGGCTCAATCTTTTGCTTATGAAATTCACCTGTGTTGCACAAAGCTTTAGGCTTTAGTTGGTTCATTTATATTGCTATGTAATGTTCCATTATATGAATAGTACAGAATTTATATATGTATTTTGCTAGATATAAACATTTGAGCTATTTCATTAGTGGCTATTATTTAAAAATGCTATTATGAACATTCTTACATATATGTTTCACATTAAACAATATATGTGGAAGTAAAATTGCTGAATCATATATATACATATTTATATTATATGATTCAACAATATATATACATATGTATATGTATATACTTGCCCATACTTGTTACTTTTTGTTTTTAATAGCCATCCTAATGGATGAGAAGTAGTGTCTCATTGTGGTTTTGATTTGAATTTCTTCATGATTAGTGATGCCGAGCATTTTTATGTGCTTATTGGCCATTTGCATATCTTCTCTGGAGAAATGTCTATTCAAATCTTTTCCCATGTTTTACTTGAGTTATTTTGTAGTTGTTGTTGTTGTTGTTGTTGTTGAGTTGTAGGGGTTCTTTATGTATTCTGGACATTAACTCCTTATCAGATATATGATTTGCAAATATTTTCTCCCATTTCGTAGGTTGCTTTCTCACTTTGTTGATGGTGTCCTTTGATGCACAAGTTTTAAATTTCTATGACATCCAGTGTATCTATTTTTTCCTCTTGATTTCTGTGCTTTTGGGGTCATGTTCAAAAATCATTGCTAATTCCAATGTAATGAAGCTTTTCACCTGTTTATTCTTCTAAAATGTTAATAGTTTTAGCTCTTATATTTACATCTTTTGTTTATTTTGAGTTAACTTGTACATGCAGTGTAAGGTACATCTCCAGCTCCATTGTTTTACATGTGGGTATCCAGTTTTCCCAGAATCACCTTGTTGTAAAGACTGGCCATTGTCAGATGCAGGTTTTTTATGTGCCTATTAGTTTAAGCTTGAAAATTACCCCTGTCTTCTGGATTAGCCACTAATTTTTAAACTGCCTGATTAATCAATATATAGAAAAAATGTTAAAGTAATCAACAATGGTGATGGATTTGTTCTTTATTCTAATAGTTTTAGCAATTTTTACTTTTAACTTTTGACTTAAAGTGCATTCACTTTAAATATTGTTAAACTTCCTTTATTGATTGTATATTATCACTAATTATGCTCTTTGGACTTAATAATGCTTTGTGTATTAAAATATATTTGTCTGATATTAATATAAAAACACTAGCTTATTCTTATTAGTATTATCCAGGAATTTATTTTTCACATTCTTTTACTTTCAACATTTTGTGCTTTTATTTGCTATTCTTTTAAAAATAACATACAACTAAACATTTATTTATTTCCTTATTTATTTAATCAATCTCTGTCTTTTAACAATTCCTGACTTGCTTAAGTTTTTCATCCAGTTTGTAAGTTTCTGAAATACAGAAATTTTTGTCTGTTTTGCTCACTGATATGTCCCATTGGCTTAAACAGCACCCAAGTAAGTGCTAAATAAACGTTTGCTAATGTAGTTTATTTCTACCATGTTATGGGCTTTTTATTCCATGAGGTTTCCCCTCCTGACTTTCCTTCTTTTATATTCTTCAAGTTTTTTTTTCTTTATTTTTTCTGTCTTCAGGTTTACAAATATAATTTATGTCTCTGTTTTTTTAAAGATTAGGTTTGACATTTTAATATGCATGGATAACAGAATTTAAATTTTTAATAATCATGTTTATTCAACAAGATACAGGTCTTAGAATATTTTAATTAAATTACCCCCCAAACATATACAGTAAATTCCGTATTTTTATTCTAACTTGACTTTCCCCTTATTCCCAAAATTAGTTCTTTATAGTGATAATTGTTTTCACATAGTCAACATTTATCTATAGTTGACTTATATTCATGTCTATTAATTTTTCTTACACTTCAGTCATTGAGTTTCATTTTATTCTTTATAGAGTACATCTTTAGAGGTTCCCATAGCAAGGGAGGGTCTATTGGTAGCAAACTGTGTTTCTGATTGGCTAAAGTATCTCTAAATTCACCCTGGTTCTTGGGTAACTGTCGGCTGAATATAGAATTCTATATTGAAAAATTAACACTTTGAAGTTTTACTTTACTACATCTGACTATATCTTTGTTATTGAGAAGTCGATCTTCATTTCTTTGTGGAAAATCTTTTATTTCTGGTTCTTTTAAAATATGTCTTTGTTTGATATTATACAGTTTAAGATGTATTTTGGTATAATTATTTTTGCTTAGAAGTCACTGTTCTTCATAATTAAAAGAATCATGTCTTTCCACTTTTTAATACTCCAGTCTTTTAACTCTTATTACTCTTTTACTTAAGAATTTTAACTGGATCTTTGTTACATCTATTTATTCTGCACATCACTGAAGCTATTTATTACACTTTCCATCTCTGTCTCTCTGGCCTGTCCATTTTACTTCTCCCATTTCTTAGTAACCATCTAAAATGTTTTACTGTCTGACCTAAGTCCCTTGACCAAGCCTCTTCTGCCCTCCCCACCAACCCCCACTCCTATCAAGGTTTTCTTTATTCACCCTTGAGTCTACTCTCTTATCTCTGCCCATTCTCATGTTAATTGTTCCAATGCTGTTACTTCCCTGGTTGTGAGTCCAATAAACATTGAAGGGACTAGTAGTATCTTTAATGTCTGCATTAAAGATGCAAACATTATCTCAAATCTACTTTGCTGCTGATGGAATTAAGGAACTTCCCCAGAATAAATACAGTATAACAGATTAAAGATCAAACTTCAAAATCAACAGGAATTTAAAGTGGAGTGGAAATGAACTATGAAAAAAGTCCTGTGGGAGTTATTTGTTTTTCAAAGTTTAAATGTGTGTTATAACAGGAAATACACACACTAGTCTCGGACAAGTAAACCAGCAGCCTAAAGTGAAAATTAGGAATGTTGGTAACAAAAACCGACTTTTTCCACCTGCATGTATAACTCTGAATTTATAACAAAAGTCCAAGGGAAAATATAATTTATTATACAAATAACTTTCTCACATATCAAATGCAAAAATCAAAATATGCTTTAGAAGTAGAAACTGTTTTATTATCTATTGGGAGGGGCAATAACGATAACTGAGCTGTGAAGTTGCCACCGTTTGCTATTTTCTTGCCGATGTGAATTTGTGAGTAACTTCTAACACAGCATTAAACGAAGTACAAGAGAAAACTCAGGAAATGACTTGGAAAGGAGAAATGACAAAGTATTGTTATTATGAAGTCACCGTAGAAGCTAAACCCTGCAACTGGCCAATAAAAAAGAAGTCGTATAAAACTGACTTGGTCCCATCCCACGTTGAGCAATTGGGCCTTTAAAAACAAGAGTTTGCTCTAACTCAAAATGTCAGAACATTTTGTTATGGACAGAGGGCAGAAAAATGACATAAACACCAGGAAATGAAAAGGAAGTGAAACTTAGAGAAAGGTAATAGTAGAACAATAACAAATTTGCATTTTTCTAATAGAATTTTAAAATCTCTGCAATGATTTTTTTAATTGCTTTGTAAAGTTCATTTACAACCTGCTGGGTATGGTTATGTTGTGTGTAGCAGAAAATACCAGTGAGGATGGCATCCATGTTTTGCACTTTACTTCTAGAGAGAGCAAAGTTTATTTCACGTGTATTTAACTTCACAACAAATAAAGCTACCCTTCCTGTATGGAGATAAGTCTGCTGATCTACAATTAATAGCTCACGTTTTTGCAGATGCTTTTCTGATGCTACCAAGAGTTTCACTAAGCCTCTGTTTTTCCAGGTTTTTGTGACTAAGAGTCCATATTTCCCAGAGAATAAGCTGCAGCAAGGGTACAACCCGAATGTGAAACTAATTTTTCCATCCAGGCAAAGCCACTCTGTTCATTTGAACATCTACTCCATCGAGTTATCTGTTACAAATCATTTTGCCTCATTCACTCTTCATATATTGAGCAGAAATCACTTAAGATTTTGGTGAGATGAAGAACAAAGGCTATGATATTCTCTTCTAACTTTAGGTACAAAGAAGTAAGTCGCACCTCAGAAGCTCTGAACATTTCATTAGTTTTGGCGTTTTTTTAAGTTCTATTTTTATTTGGACCATTAAAAATATAGAATTTGGAAAGGTTTGTTTTTATATTTAATTCAAATATTGATTGAGCACCAAGTTCTTGGGGTATAAACATAACTTGAAGATGTGATCTTCGAGAGGACAAACTTGTTGGGAAGATAAGACAAAGCCCCATGAAACATTAGGAAAGTCACTCTACACAGGGGTGTCCAACCTGTGGCCCAACACAAAATTGTAAATTTACGTAAACCATTATGACATTTTTGTGTGTATGTGATTACATGTCCCAATGTATTTAATGTATGGCCCAAGACAACTCTTCTTCCAGTGTGGAAGTGTAGCACAGAGATGCCAAAAGTTTGGACACTCTTGTTTGATGGTATAGATGTTCTTTAAGAGTTTAAAGGGCATAATGAAATATTCAAGAAACCATCCACATACAGGATGGGACTTAAATTATGTATATCTAGAAGGATGGTTGATCTATTGAATAAAGGAAAAAATGGGGAGAAAAAGTAGGTGTTCCTGAGTGGAAAAATGCACAGAAAAGTCTGGAAGCAGAATAAGCACAGGCCGGTACAACTTAGTGACATCAGCACAGCAGACTATAAGGTTTATACTGGAGAAAACCTGTGTATAGGCTGTGAAACAGATGCTCACAGCTGAGAGCCTTGACTAGCCTTCACTGCCACCTGAAGTTCCCAAGGATGGATGTGACAATGACAAAGGCAATGCTCCAGAACTACTCATTGAGTTTCAGTGTGGAAATACAATGGCGTGAAATAAATGCAGGTGGCAGTGAGGCTGAGGAGGAAACTTCTGTAAACCAGATGTTATGTGATCAAAAATGTGACCAGGGTGGGTAATGATTATGCAAAGAAAGGGGATCATGTAATACATGAGATGTATTACAATGAGCATGTTTATTGGTTTTTGAGTCTCACTGAATGTTAGAAAATAGAGTGGGGAAGTCATCAACAGCTTCAAACTTTTAAGGCAGAATAATTGGGGTGAATAATAGCTATCCTTATAACATATTGGCAAAAAGCAAGAAAGAGGGGGATTGTGAAGATTTTCAAAATCAATTTCAATTTTAAGGACTATTTTTGCTGTGTTTGAGTGTTATTTTGCAAATAGCAACATTCCTGTTGGCATTTGGAAGTGCTGTGTTGAAGTTCAGTGACAATTTTCAGATGAGACTATAGCTTTATCCCCAATTGTTTGTTTAGAAGTAATAGCTAAAGCCACAGAAAGAGAAATTTCCCAAGAGAGTGTGTGTGAAGAACATATCAGTGAGCTGGAGGCAGCTTGGAAGAGCACTGAGGGAGAAGGTGGGACAGGAAAAGGAGAAACTGGAGTGTGTGCGTGCGTGCGTGTGTGTGTGTGTGTGTGTGTGTGTGTGTTTAGGTAAGGGGTAGGGGGACAGAGACTGAGAGAGACAGAGAGAGGGAGGCAGGGACGGGAGGCAGAGAAACAGAGGCAAAGAGATGGAAAGAGAAGAGACGTCACTGAACTTGAAGGAAGTGACTTCACAGAGGAGGACCACAACAATGCAGAAGGTCAAAGAACATGCATGACTTGGGGACCTGAAAGCTGGTCAGTTTCAGCATTCTGTAGTACAATGAAAGGGTTAATGAAAAAATATACTTTATCTCCTTTTGCAGAGAATTAGACATCCTATTTCAAATTTTTTCCAAATGTAAGATGGAAAAATTTTGAAATATTATGTTTCTGTAAGAAATTTAATCTGCATAATATATCTCTGATATTATTTTTAAAGCATTGCTTCTCTCATGGTAAAAATTTAGAACTGCATTATACCTGCAAACTGACATTTTTAATAATACGTTGGATCATAGTCATCTAAATTTCATCCCCAATCGTGGAAAATTGTAAAGAATGCATTGAAGGATTTATTTGTCCAAAGTTTCCTTCTGGCATGACAGGAGCAAAGAAGACATTTTTAATCAATTCAACTTTTCCTATCAAAGGACAATATAATCTGGTTAACTTTCATATCCATCAGAGGCACAGGGCTTTTCGGACGTAGGTAGAGGTTTATGAGCATAAAATTGAGAACAATTAGCACTTAAATTAATGTTACATGAGATTCAACATCTGGTAAGTGTTTCGTCATTTTGGACATTTTAACCTAGCACCACCTGCTAGGTTAAATGTTCACACAATTGCAATTTACTCTGCATACAAATGGAATAAGAATGATACTTCAAAAATATTTTTTCTAAATTTAATAGAATGCATGTAGGGACCTCTCACATTTTAAAACTGGATGTTAGTAATAAATTATACACTTGTAGGATGAAACATATGCAATCAAAATAAACAGAAAATACTGCTATATTTGCAAGCATATTTTATAATAAATTAGCTATAATGCTAACATTAGTTTCACTCATCGATTTAATCACTGCCACTATTAGTATTGGTCTCCTGTTTATTCACCAAATATTTATGAGCAAAAAGATGTCAACCTCTCAAAGTCTTTATGTTATTTATATAATAGAGCTCGTAAACATCTGGATGTTTGTGGCAATAGAGCTGCACCAGAAAATGCCAAATCTCAAGATGCTTCCTGCAACCTACTACAAACACCACTCCATGTGCAATACATCCTAGTCATTTCTAAACTTCTAGACTCTTGAGACCTCCAAGATCACTTCAGTGTAAGCCTAAAAATCTTGGAAGTGTCCTGCCTCAGCGGAATTCCTTTCTGATACTAAAGGGAGACTTCAGGGTATCTGAGATCCAGAGACTTCTCTGTCAACAAGCTAGATATACTCCAGGAAGTCAGAATACCCATAAAGCCTATCCACATCCATTCAGAGACCCTCTGGACATTCAGAGTTACCCAAGAAGCCAATGATCTCCCCATAGGACAAGTGCAGACATCAATAGCATAGCCAGGAGGTTCTAGGGCCTTCTAAGTTAGGGAGCAAAACCAGATGAAAGAGCACAATGTAACCAGGGGACAGCTCTAAACTTACTGGCTTTAAATATGGGGCTTCTTAGTAAATTTTAGTTAGAACAAAGGGTTCTACAGCCAAAGAAGGGAGGTCAGGGAGGGTAAATAAAAACACATGGTTTACTGTGTCTATTTTTTTTTTTTAAGAAATATAACAGACAAATAATGAAGTCTCTTATGTGAACCATTACCATTCGAGTTCTGATTTGACATTAAAAATTGACATTTAGCTAAATTATAATTCAAGGATATTTGGAATTTCATATTTTCCCCTTTCCAGCAGTGTTAAGTAGGAGGGCTCATTAACCTCTCTGTTCATCAGCTTTCATTCGACGAGTCTTTTACAATGAACCGAAGCCTTATTATCAGAATGGAAATGAATTAAGTGAATCTGTGTTCCAAGACCCTGTGGCTGGTGTTTGTCCCTGTACCAAAAGTAATCCAGAGCCAAGCAAGCCAAAAGCAGAGAGCAGTGTTGAGGCCTGTATTTCTGGAGTCAGGAATCCTGCTTTGTCCACTTGCTTGCTGTGTTCTTAGGCAAATCACTTCCTACCTGTGTACCTCGACTCCCTATTTGTAAAATGGGGACAACATCACCAATTTTGAAAACATATCAAGAGGATTTAAAAAGACAACGCACACAAAATACTTAGACCAAGAGAAGGTAAAACAAGTACTCAGTAAATATTAGCCTTTGTGGGCATTAAGAACTGAGTTTTAGAACCATTTTCATAACTCTTCAATTACTGTCCAGTGTAATTACAAAGTCCATACAGTTATCATTCCAAATTTCCTTCTGCAACTAGGTTGGATGGTAACTAAATTCATTAGCCTTCTATTTTAACTGTCACTTGGTAATTTCTCTCTTTCTTTTTACATTACATTATTTCCTTACATTTCAAGCTATGAACAGAATAAACAAATTCTCTTGAAAAGAGTCACAGAAAAAAATATTAAGGCTATAAGCTGGTCCTAAATTTCCTATTTTGAATGTGGAGAAAGAAGACCATTTCTATGCCTTATGTATGTTTATATTTTCAGAAAAAATATAAATAATGAAAGAAACTTTTGATACATCAGCTATTTGACATTTTGATGCACACATTTACTTTGTATCTTCTATGTTTGTACTTATTTTTTTCCAAGTACAACTTCTGAAAAATAGAAAAAAAAATCCTGAAAACAATAATAACATAATGAACTCTTCAGTTCTCTTTCTGTTGTATTTCAGATCTGCAAGGACACCATGTGTTGCCTCAGACAGTTGACTGGTCATCTTTTCCTCCTCAACAATATCTCTTGACTCTTGGGTTCAAAAACAAAGAAGATGGGAAATTTTTGGAAAAAGTATCAAGTAGGAAGCTGCCAACATTTACAGGTAAATCACCTGGACTTATTACCCTTCAACAGTGTTATAAGGCAAGACTTGTACATTATTCAAGTCTTACTCATCACAAGGCCTAGCATATAGTAAGGCATGGGACCCCAAAAATGTTGGTTGGGTTATAATTAACTCCTTCCGATCTTCTTTGTGTGTTAGTTAACAATATCTGGAATTCTGGCTCCAGGAAAGCTTCCCCCAAGACCAAGCACAATCCCGGAGTGCTTACCTTCCTCACTCAACCATCTCCCCCACCCACACTATGGCCAACGTCTGTTCATAGGGCATTTAACAAATACAAATTTTATCATCCTCAATTAGCAAATATGGAAGACAATTATGCAGCAGAACTATTTTGTGGAATGAAACAACTTTAAATCACTTGAATGATCTACTATTGTATTAGTGTCTGTTCCACTTCTTTCCCATGTAATTAACCAAGAGCTTAGATCTCCTGAAGAGTATTATAATTAAATGGTGTTCAGTAATTCTAGCTGAAACTTTTTAAAAAATCAAGAAAATATTCACAGAGCATTGAAGTCAAACTTGTGGGCTGAATGCATGACCAGGTTGAATTTATTCCTTCAGCTCAACCCACATAATTAAGGATTTGTGTTTTGTCTGGCTCTGTATCTTCTGAGGCTTATCTCGACTTCGAGCTACATTCAAAGTCCATGGGATCAGCACACTTGAATAATACCTGGGATGGAAAAAAACAAAAATCAGACACGTTTATGACAACATTTTTTCACAACTCAGGAAAAACGTACTCTGCAGAGAGAGGTGAATTGTTACAGGCTGTCTCTCAGATTTCTCAATCAGGAAACAGCAAAGTGAATAAGTGACCTCCTCTAACGGGTGATGCTCCTCCGCCTGTCACCTCTTCAATCTTTCATTGTTATATGCGTGGTCTAGGGCTGGGACTGGTTTCTAGACTAAAGATTTCGTATCTATTAACATTGAGATATCTGTTTATAGCTTGCTAAAGAAAGCATTTTGAAATGGAAGTCTGGAAAAAAACAGTGTAAAAGTTTATCATTACAATTTTTAGAACATAAAACTCCCTTTGGTCTGCTTACCAGAGAAGACGCAGTGAGACAGATGGAGATCATGGGGAAGCGAATCTTGCCAATATTGGATTTTATTAGAAGCACCCAATTGAATGTAGGTATATGAGTATTTTATATTTGTTCAATGTACAAATGCTAAACAATTCTAGAATTATGGAAAGTTTATAGTGCAAATATTGCAAGTATTGAAAGAATTTAGAAACTTTCACAGTAAATCTCATTTGCAAAACCATCCAAAGTTTAGCTAATGGTTTTATTCCCTTTATATTTAAAAAATTTTTAAATGCTATGCTTTACAATTTCAAGCATTTATTAGGTAGTACTTTTTTAAAGTCTTTTTGTGTGCTTTCTGATATCTAATTTAAGGTTGCAGTGAATTTCTGCTTTCAACTCAATAACAAAATTTTAGCAAACACGGTGTTGCCCCTGTATCATATGTTGGCCTATTGCATGTAACCATCTTGTTACCTAGAGAAGAATTCAGCCTGCACCAACACACCACACTGGTAAAATCAGTGCTACTTTAAATATTGCCAATTGTTCTTTGTATACCCTCATGTAAATTATCTAATCCCTTTCTCTGATCCAAGAAAAATGTGTTCTTTCTGCTTTTCAGCCTTAAAAAGCCAAAAATAAGACCTGAATTATGCTGTGCTGTTTTACAAAATATAAGCTATAAAGGGAACTACTCATTAACAGGCTACAAAGTCTGCAGGTTTCTTTTTTTTTTTTTTAATGCAGTAGCTCCCCCCACCCACCTACCCATCCAAGGTTCACTGTCAACAGTTTCAGTTACCTCAGGTAAGCCGCAATTGGAAAATATTAAATGGAACATTCCAGAAATAAACAATTCATAAGTTTTAAATTGCACACCATTCTGAGTACCTCACTTGCTCTCCTCACATAGGCATTGTGTCATCTCAGATCATTCATTGCAGGAAGGGTGAGTGTGGTGCTGTAAGGTATTTTGAGGCAGTGAGACCGCATTCACATAATTTTTACCACAGTGTATTGTTATAATTGTTCTATTTTACTATTAGTTGTTATTAATCTCTTACTGTGCCTAATTCATAAGTTAACCTTTATCAGAGGCATATCTGTATAGGAAAAAAAAGAGTTTACATAGGGTTCAACACTATCAATGTGGTTTCAGGCACCCGCTGTGGGTCTTGGAACGTATCTTCCTGAGGATGGGGGGTAACTACTATATTTTTCGAAAGACCTGTAAACTGAAAATTTTAAATAATTTTCTTTTTGTGAATTTTGTATTACATCATTGATTTGATGTTCTTACCTTACAAGGGGGAGCCAAAGAGGCCATCACAAACAACTTCACATCTATCCAACAGTTTAGAAAAGCTATAAGTTCTCCAACATATTTGCACACACACCCTTACCAACCGCTCCATCCTAATTAGAGACCCACACACATCATCATTGTCATCATCAGGCAATCAAAGGGATGTTAACAAGAGCCATCACCACGTCCCGTTCAGCCTTCTCCACACATGGTCAGCCTAGCAGAGCCAGGCTGCTGAGCGCTGTGGAGGTGACCTGCCGGTGCCCTGGCTCATCTCAGCCCAGCACTGGTCTCCCAGTGTGTGGCGGATGCTGCCCATCTAAGTTGTGATGGGCCTATCTAAGCGTTGTGCACTCCTTAAATGTTCTCAACTCATTTTCTTCTCACCTTGAAAAGGACGTTCCAGCTATTTGGAAATTTATATATGCATATATTTTATGTGTCTATAATGAAATTAGCATCTAATTAATAACTCAATCTTCTTTAAAATGAGTCAGCACCACATTGCTAGCTGCAAGGAATTTATACTTGTCTATTTTGCTTCTATGGAAAATGATGGGTTTTTGAAAGATTATCTCAAAAAGCTTTGATAGAATTTAAGTAAGTGATCCCAAAGGTACCCAGGAACCACAAGTATATCCAAATATCAGCCCCTAAGTTTCTTATTATATGGCCAACTACAGCTTCATAAAGCCGGACTGAATAAAACTGGCTGCAAAGGTAACCTAGCTTAATGAAGCAAGTAATGAGTTGGTGAGTAGAAATTATTCCTACATGGTATCATTAACTATCACCCAAGCAGCCCTCCACAGTGTCTTTAAGAGTCCCCGAGGTCTGCTTTTTGCTGTCAAGGTATCAAATGCCATCTACTCAAATGCTTAGGCATTGCATTCTCCTTATTAGCTGTTACCCTACTTGGCGACACCTGTAGATGAAGACTCTAGTTCAAGGCTGTGCTCTGGCTGTGTAACCCCAGGGCAAGTCACTTAATCTCTGAGCTATTTTTTTTTTCATTTATTAAATAAGCTGGTAGGTACCTTACCAGGCCCACCTCACAGAGCTGTTGTGAGATCAAAAGTACATAATCCATGTTGAAGCTACTTGGTAAAGTCTTATGAATTTTAGAAGTTTTAATTATTTGTATTGGTTTTAGTTAGCTTTAACAAAAGGACTATTTTATAGACTGTCCTTTTGCTCTATACAAACTGTGTACTTTGAAATTACATGTTCTTCCAAAATGAAGATTGTGCAAATGTCCTGTGGATTTTAATTTTTTTTCTTAACTCACCAACGTGCTCAGTGTCACAGAGTTTAGGTGCCTTGTGCTTCGTGTGATAAAGGCAGGATTAGGTCTGTCGTCTCCAGCCATGGAGTGGTTCCGCTGGCCACGGTGGGGCTCCCCGGGGACCGTGAATTTTCACCCCTTGCCATGAGGATGTAGACGCAGTTGGCGAAGGAAACAAAGGACATTCTGCAATGAGGGATGTCTCTATGTCTCAGGCAGTGATTCTCCTCACACACTGGCACCAGTTTCCTTACATTTGTAGATTGCTGTGCTAGGCACATGACACGTGGCCAGAGCAGAATGATCGGATATTTTAAGGGTTATAATCTAAAACATTCTATTACCTGCCTCTCTGGTGGCTTTCAAGCCCACTGAACATCAACACCGTTCAACCAGTAACTCTACTTCAATGGTATTTTTCTTTCTCTAGCTCTTTGACCTAATTATTTTACATGCTATCAGATTCAACTGTGCTTTTTCATTCCTTAACTTTATTGGTTGCTGTCAGTTTCAAACCTTCTGTATGGTGCTTCCTGGGCTAAGTGTTAAAGAGTTGAAATAATAAAATATCTTGCCATGCAGGAAGCCTCCTTTACAGGCTGACTTGCCCCCAAAATGACTTAACTAACCATAATTTTAATACCTCATTAATTTTATTTTTAATTTCCTCCAAGTGAAGCATTAAAAGTGTTTACATATGCACATTTGAAGTGAACAATAATATGTGCTTCCTACCTCCTTTTTTGCAATTAATGTTTCTATATGTTGTGTTACATGGAATTAATGTTTCTACATGTTGTGTAAAGTCCAAATGTTTGGGCTGTGCTTTTCAGCACTATTATACATAGTGCCACTTATTTGCCAAATATTTTATCCATACCTGTTATTAAACCTAGGCAATTCTACCTAGAGCCTTCATTTGACCTTGCTATTGGCTTAACCTTCATTGTACCTGTGTGAGCTTCAGTGACTGCCACTCTATTACACTCTCTCTCTGGCAGCTAAGGGGCCCTTCGATCACTCCAGAAGTCTCCCTGGGAAGGTTGCTTCCCTTTAGATCTCATCCTTGCTAGCATTACATGTTTAAGGTAATCCCTTCATTTTCCATCATTTCCTTTATTTTCTTAAAGCAACAGCATCAAAACATTCCTGCTGGCATTATCTTAATTTTTATTTCTTTTCACCTCATCTCTCAAAGACTCCTATCTCATATAGGTAAAATATTCATCTGCAGTTTCCGGATGACCAAAACTCCACTTGTCTTGGGAGGAGGGAGAAATTAGCAACCAGCTATATTCTTTTCCTAGTATTTCTTTTGTGTGGAGCACTTCCTGTCTGCTTATGCACCCAACAATCAAGCTAACAAAGCACCCTTGCCTTCCCCTATTTTTATTCTCCTAATGTTTTGGAAAATTACACTGATAGATTATGTTGCCAAGCAGGCTGCTGTTGTTTCTGCTCTTTGGAGTTGAGTCACTACACCATTTTCCTGCAACTAGCCCTAGTGTTCATATTTTAAAAAAGACAAAGAGCGTAATTTTTCTTCTGAAAGAAAGAAAACTGTTCCTGCTGCAACTTGCTTTCCTCTATTTGGCAGAATCCCACTGTTTAGCTACACGTTTAAACTGAATGGATAGAGCAGCTATTCTGTCAGTTCAGAGAAGGGATCCCAAACACACAATTTGCAATCATTGCTTCGATCAGTTTATAGATTTTTAGATAAATGATTAATCTGAAAGAACATGGCAGGGATAGGACGTTAGTCGAATGGCATCGATAGGTGTTAGGAAGAAATACAGCAAATACGGTGCAGCGGTGGCCAACCTTCCTTCATTAATAAGATTCTAGGAAAGTACCAACTTCTAGAAGTTGTTGTCAATTAAAATATGAGTTTAATATTTCAGGAAGAACTGGTTTCTAAATTCAAGATGAAATTCAGATGCTGTTCAGTAATGCTAGTGATTAATCCTTTTTCTCTTTGGAAGATATATTTTAAGAAAGAAAAAATATGCCTGCTTTCTCTAATTTCTGTGGAAAATCTATTTTCTAAGTATGAGGAGGGACCCAAAGAAACTGGAATTATTTTCCGGAGGGTAGACCCCTTGTAGTACAGGCTTCCCCCTCTGGGTGAGTGTTCTGGGAACCCTCTGTGTCACTGCACCAGCTCATCTTGTTGTGAGAGGCTGCGTTCGGCTTCAGTGAATTTTTTTTGGAGAATCTTTCAGTGCTTGCCCATTTCATAATGAGTGATTTGGGAGTGCACCAGCCCACACCACGCTTTGTTCAGCAGTTTTTGCCAAAAAAAAGACATAACCCCCATACCGCACCGTCTCTATTCACCCACTTTCACCCTGAACGACTTTTTTCTTTTGTTTCCTGGATGAAAAAAGTCCTCAAAGGGAAACATTTTGCTGATGTGGAAAAGATGAAACAAAAAATGGCAGAACTAAAAGGCACCAAAATTGACAAGTTCAAAAACTGTTTTGAGCGGTGCAAAAAAGTCTCAATAGGTGTATTGCGTTAAATAGAGAGTACTTTGAAGGTGACTGAAGTTTAATCACATAAGAATAAATAAACAATTTTTTATAAATAAATCCCGGGATTTTAGGGCACCGCCTTTACATGCACAAAACCAAAATAGTTCTTGCTCGGATACTAAGATTTAAGGTAGTGGTTTGTTCTTCAACTTCTGTTCAAGATATCTGAATGTTTGTTGGGGGAGGAGTTACCTAGCCAAAATCTGTATAGAGAGAGACATATATCAATATTACGATTCACTGAGTAAGGCCCACACTCCTCCTAGTTAACCAGCAAGCCCAGCGATCCTGGTGCAGGTGGTCCAGGAGAAGCCCTGCCATACTGTGTGCTGGTCCCCCAGCCTTCCTCCTCTGAGCACCAGGAAGTGCATGCCATTGCCAGACTAAGTCTTTCCATGACTTCCAATTCTCCTCTCCCTCCACACAGTAGAAACTCCAGGATTTCCTTTTATCCCATTATAGGCCCCTTTATATCAGAAATACTTTTTCTAAATATAAATATAGGAATTTTAACATAAACTTTACCTCTCCTATCATGCATTACAATTTATATTAAACATTTTAGAGAAGCAATACCTCCTCTCTTATGGCTGGCATAGCAAACACCTAAGGGCGCACCCTTATTATAAAACGCCCCATCTTGAGAAAGCCTGAAGCACCAATAGATTCATGGGGATTTGTGGTGCTTACAAATGTGGACAATAGTCTATTTCAAGATGGATCATATCAGTTGCTGGGTTGGCCCTAGGAGTCAAAGTAAGAGCTATAATTGCATTACTGTTCCTATCAGTTCCACAAGAAGAGGAGCTGGAGCCTGAGGCCATCCAAGGAGAACTAAAGATGAAATCAGAGCTGAGGTTTGATGGAAGCCATAGGGCTGAACAGAATTCAACGTGCATACCATGTTCCAGGATTCAACTTGCATAAAAATATTCCTTTGTATAAACAAGGCAGTGGGCAACTCTTAGCTCTTACGATACCTCAGCGTCAGAGATAAAGTCCCCCCGGTCTAAACAGACATAGCTTTCTGGGATTGCCCTTGGGAAGGTGGAGCACAGGTTCAATTTCAGTGCCATCTTCTCCCTTCAGCACAACTTCCTCATGCAGGGTCACCTGCAGATCAGTCCTGCAAAGTGCTCCCTTCTATACACAGCTATTTGAAGGAAGGGTACAGGTAAGTGTCTAAGATGGTAGAAGGAAACATTTGTTTGTACTAGATGTAAATATATCAAAAGATATTAATATATTATAACAAACCCTGACTTCAACCCCCAGAGAAATCTCTATTTCTGTGGTTTTGTTCTAAAACATTTTCTTTTACTGGGAGACCAGGGGAGCTTCCCTGTGTGCTCAGGTGTGATGGAGAAGTTGCAATACGCCAGCTTCCTCAGCCAGCTGCAGAGAGTGAAGGAGCAGTCCCAGGTGATCAGTCAAGCAATGGCGGAGCTGGCGACCATTCCCTACCTACAGGACATTAGTCAACAGGAGGCAGAACTGGTAAGTATTTGTTTTTCCCCCTGAGTCAACAGGAAAATGATATGGTCTGAAACAAATTTGTCATAATAAATGTAGTCTGAGGGCAAACTCCCCGACTCTCATTTTAATGAAGACACTGGAAAATGTAGAAAGGCACGTGTGTCTTTTTTTATTTGCTCACATTCCCTAGCTTCCATTTTTTTAATAGCAAGAATTGTGTGATGTGTAAAAATGTGGGAAAGGTCTGATTATTTTATACCGTGTGAGGCTTTTTATTTTAAGTGAAGTTAAATTTTAATAAATTGCTTCTTAAACTCCAAGGCATGTTAACATATGATTCTCTTCTACAGAAAACTGAAAGTACAAAACAGTAATTGCCGTGTAGAAAACCAGCCCTACAAAATAATCTTTAGAGACATTGGCATTGCAGATACACACACACACACACACACACACACACACACACTCTCTCTCATCCATTTAGACAGGATAATTATTTTATTGCAGGGGAAAATGAAGTTAGTTGAATGGCTGTGTTTTTAAACTGAAATGGCCACTTAGAAAACACAGAGGCCGTCAAAAACTAGTTGAAGGAATCTCTCAAACAATCTTCAAACAGATTTATATATTATAACCATACTTAATAGTAGAAATGATAGCACCTTGTTTGAAGACCAATTAGTAAACAGTTTGCTGGCTGTTCGAGAGAGGGTAAGATGTACCCTATCTGGAGACCCAAACGTTTCATAGGGACGGGCTCTTTACTTTAAGGCTTTATTTGAAGGTAGCTAAAACAAGTAGTAGACGTGAACTGAATTCACATAGCAAGGGCGAGAACAGCCCAGAATGATCACCTATAATTTTCAGATAACTAAAGGAATCCTCCCTCTCTGAGTTTTTAGGGGTAGAACAAATTAATCAAGAAATGAACTACCAACCTACATAATGTTCATCTGAACCTGTAAACGTGCGTTAAATAAATACTTACGTTCGGAGTATGCATGGAAAATAGTCTGACTAGCCAAATAAGAAAACTATGCCCACTAAAGATTGAAACTAGAGGGGGCGGGGGAGAAAGTCTATTAGTCTAGGAATTACTAAGTCAAAACTGACAGTAATACTTTCAAAACCTTTACGGTTGCGTGCAGTGGAACGCCTTCTAATAGGCTGTGTTTATCCTACCATTTGCACGGCATTCAGGAGTGGAGTATGGAGCTTTCAGAGTGTATATTACAGCCAATTTTAGATGATTAATGCTCCTGGGAGATAAGAGGAAGCAAAGAAAATGTTAATTTAAGAAGCTGGCACAATGTTGATCCTGTCTTCCTGAAAAGCACATGCAAGACTTAAATGAAAAATACAGGGGAGCTTTCTGCACTTCGGTGTTCTTAACCACACGCCTGCAGCTTCGCTTTTCTGAAAATACTTACATTTCAACATATACACAAAGGGTGGAAAACTAGTATTATTGACACCCCTTACTAACATATTAGTACAATATTCCACTATCTCAAAAAACCTTGGAAAATATGATTTAATGGGATATTTGCATAATTTATATGCCTACTAGAAAAAAACTTTAATGTATATGAATGTATGTGTATGGGCCCAATATTTAAAAATCACGTATCTTGCAAGGTTTCATCCCCGTGAATAACAGATTTTACTTTTCACCTTCGAAGCATGGGCTAAGCTAGACAACAAATCTTGGGAATGTCTTTGATGGTGCCGTGTCACCAGCGACTGCTCAGTGGAAGAGTCCCAGCGCCTCCGCTCGGCCCTTCCGCCACAGCTCTGCCGCATCTGAAGTTCAGAGAGATTATCTAAGGGTTCAAACTGTTTGAAGCCACAGTAAACTGAGCGGGCATTTGTTCTTTTTTTAGAGGACTTTCCTTTTTTAGCTTTGACTGCCACATGGCTTCCTGCAGCTCCGCTGCCCTCCCTGCAGCTACCTAGGCAGTGTGCGTGTGGGACTGTTCTCTATTGGAGTGCGGCAGTTTGGGAAAAGGGTGGAATTTTCAAAACTTGCCTTTGAGTGGAACCTACAAAGATAACTTGGTTATTTTGAAGTTTTAGAGAAGAAAAGAATAGTAAAAGAATTTAAGTGAGCCAGCTCCTTGAAGAGGCAATAAAACAGCACAATTTTAGAATTGTCCTCTGGTGAGCTTTTGCATGATGCCTGAAGTTATGATGCATTAGCCTCAGGAGCAAACACTAAAACGCGTTCATGTACTACATGCCATTTCCTGAGAGAATTAACTACCGCCTTCATTCTTTACAGCCCAAATCTGTTTGTGCAAAGCATCAACACTTACTACATTAAAACCTATATGTTTCCTACAAATTTTCAAAAAGAATCTTTTCATTGTTTCAATACTTTATATCTGCAATAATACTCCATAATGACTGGAGGAAAGATGAGGTAGCAATGTTCATTGCCGGAAAGATGAGTAATAAAATCATCAGCATACAAATGATTTTTTAATTAGGTTTTAATCTGTGTTTTCAGAGAAGTTATTTCTGTGTGAATGCCACACTGATAATTTTTATCTTGGTGCCACAGCTGCAGTCACTAATGGCAGATGCTATGGACACCCTTGAAGGAAGAAGAAATGATAAAGAACGTGTATGGAATAAAATCCAAAAGGTAAAACTTCCAGCTGAATGAAAGATATATTCTTCTCAAAGAAAATGTCCATCTTGGGTCATGTCTGTTTAGAAGATAAAAAAAAAAAGTTCTTCAGGCTGTTTTATTATTTGTTTTCTTTTTTAAGTAAATGCAGTTCTCTCTCTCTCTCTCTCTCTCTCTCTCTCTCTCTCTCTCTCTTCTCTGGAAGTGTAACCAAAACCAAATGTGGTTTTTTCCACCTATTCCCTCAGGTCTGCTTCTTTTCCAACAGACTGTAGTCATATGCTTTTATGGGTCTTCTTATCATGCTCATCTCCGTATTCTATTTTTATTATCTGCTTCTTCATTATTGGTTATTCTAGTTTGTTAAAAGCCCTCCTTTGAAGTAAAAGCATCAGTGTTTTACTTCACCTCTCAACTCTTTCCCCGATTTTTTATCACTTAAGAAAAAACACCTATATTTCAATAAACTACAGAGAATATAGCACTTTGATGTCTTATGGGAGGAATAACACACTGGTTGTTAGAAGCAGAGGACCATTTCTTCACTGGCTACTGGAGTTTAAGTGAAGCAGCGCTGAGATACACCTGGACCCCTGTACTCAGGAGGCTTATGCGATACCACAGGGCCCTCTGACCGCATAGGAGCAAGTAACATCCAGTCTCCATTTCAGCTAAAGATAATAGATTCCGATCAATCTATTCCCTGCTCAGTCTCCTCCACTCACTATAAGAACCCAAAGAAAACCGGAGTCAGGGGATGTGAGAGGAGCAAACCAAAAAAGCCTTCACTTTAAGAGGTAGCAGTCAGCCAGCCAGCAGGGATTCTGGTGCATCTGAGGAAATGTGTCTTCTGAGATCATTTGGAGGCCTTATGATGAATGCATAAAACAGAAAGCAACCGAACTCAGCAAATTTGTTGAATATTTACTATGCCAGAGAAAACAGTAGTTATCAAAGATATTGTGCTGGGCAAGACAAACACAGCCCCTGCCTTTATGAGCCTTACCATCTAGAAAAGAAGACAGTTATTAAAGAGTTACTTATAAGTTTAATGAATACTATAGTGAAAAAGTAGATGTTCAATGATCTATAGAAGTGAATAGGGGAATATGATTTAGTCTGGGAGGTCAGAAATGCCAGAAGTGATATTTATACAACATGCGAAGGCTACGTAGCTGTTATCAGGAAAAAGGGGAGATTTCTAAACAGAAGGAACAGTTTGTACCAAGAATGCAAAGAAAGCATGGCACTTTCAAAAACTGACAAAGGCACAAGGAACATATTTCAAAATGAATTGCAGAGGCAGACGTTAACTCACAGAAGGACTTGTAAATTATGTTAAGAATTTGGAATGTTTCAGAAAGTATGTGACTGGAAAAATGCATTTGAGACATCTCTAGGGCCACAGCAGGAGAACAGATTGAGGAACTACAGAAATGTGGGGAGTCGCTTATCATATGGTGGCTGATCTACAGTGGAAGGCGTAGAGATGGAGCAAAGCAGACCGGTGTAAGAAATATCCAGGACGCCAAATCAACAGGACTTGCAGTTCACTGGTTGCATGTGAGAATTTAAACAACAGAAAGACTTAAGAATGATGTCCATGTATCTGGCTTGAGCCACTGGGCAGTGGATAGAGAGAGGTTTGCTGTTGCCATTTACTAAGGATGAAAACACTATAGGAGGAGCAGCTTTTGGCAGAGAATCTAAACTACTTCAGGATTCAGTTGGGAGACAGAAACCATGCCAGATATTTGAAAGGGAATTTAATATAAAAAATGGTAACTAGGTATGAAATTGTTAACCACATAACTGAAAAAGCAGAAGAGAACAATAATTTATCACAAAGGAAGTAATTAAAGGAAACGTCTACTACACATTAAGGCTGGGAAAGCAAAGAGAAAAGGTTGGGATTACTAAAATAAACTTGGAGAATGGGGCCCTACAGGGTCAGCACTCAGACCATCCACTAGGAGGTGCTGCTTAGCTGATGCTAGTATGCCTGAGCTTGGAGGAAAGCTCCTGAAGGGCTGAGACACTAACTTCTGAGGGGGCACTAACCCACTGGTGCTGATGGAAGGAGTGGGGAGGGGCAAGGGAATGGTAATGGAGGTAATTCTGCAAATTTTGTAAAAACTAGACTGAACTACTATTAGAAACTAGAAATGAACATGTTTCTGAAGGAAGGAAGCTTTGCTGAAGAGATGCTCGCAGGAACCCCAGGCAGACAGAAGTCAGCTGCAAGTGAACAGGAAGCAGCAAGTCTCTCCTCCCTCCTTTGGATTTGCAGTGTCCCTCTATTGCCCCATGGACAGAGACTAAGAGCTGGCAAAATAGAAGCAGGGATTGCTGAGTTCCAGCCCCAGAATCAAAGAACTGATTGTAAAAGGTGGGTTTGGAGTTGACAGACGATAGGTTAATAACCAGCACAAAAGTACACTGAACTTACAGTGCTGGCAAGATGTCCAAGAGGAATACGGAGGCCTGGAGTTCTGGGTAAAAGACTGAATAAAGACAGAAATTTCTTAGTCATTGCCAAAGTGGTGCCAACTGAAATCATTTGAGTGGGTGACATGGCTGAGAAGACCACAGAATGAGAAGAGAGGCTTTGGGAGACCATTTCAATTTTAAGAGCAGAACTTTACAAATGAGACTAAGAAGAAATAGCAAGAGGGATTGGAGCTAGGGGTAAAACAAATCCAATTCTGATGAGAATCAAGCAATGTGATCAAATATTTCTGTCAGCTACAAAAATAATTGTTTATAGAAGAAAGATCAGTAACCTCCAACCCTCAGTTCCAAATTGTTCCAACCACCTATTTTTGTAAATAAAATTTACTTCACACACTTGTACAATTCATTTACCTGTTGTCTATGTCCTCTTGGTCAAGTTGAGTAGTCACCACAAAGACCATATCACTCATAAAACCTACAAAGTTTACTATCTCTCCCTGCACAGGAAAAGTTCACCGTGCTTTAGTTTAGAGCATAACCCTTCACAGAAATATTTACATTTGTATAGTAATGTAAGAATATTTGTTTTTATAGTATATGAATAACACTTATACAGTGATATTTGTATTTACAAATCTAAATGATAATAGAACAGTCCCATTGTGAAATTCTAATGACCACCCAAAAAGTTGGAGGAGAGACTGACATTTATCTATACCTGTCTACATCTTGTAAACAACCACCAGTTCCACCTCCCTCTCAACTAGGTTTTTGATGACCACATTCAGAAGGGCACTGAGACTATGGCATCCACTTTGCCCCTGTTGTAGTTATTTATTGCAGTGTTACACATCACCCCAAATGCATAGTGGTTTAGCAACAATTTATTACTCTCTCATGGATCTATTGATTGACCAGACTCAGCCAGGGGGTTGCTGCTTAGTGTCTCTCATGCATCAAACCAGATGGTTTCGGTCACATGGAGTCATTTGAAAGCTACAATGGACTGGACTCAAGAATGGCTAACTCACATGGCAGACAATTGACATTATTCCTGAGAACCTTTTTGTGGCCTCTCTATGGGACTTAAGCTGGGTTCTAAGAGGAAGTATTTCAAGACAAAGAAAATAGAAACCATCGACCAGTCCTCCTAAAGGCGAGACCCAGAAATGGCAGAGCAATTTCCACCATAAATATTGGTCAAAGTAGTCACATGCCAGCCAAGGGTCACAGGGTTGGAGGAATAGATTGCACTTCTCAATGGAGGAGGGTATGTACATTCAGTGAGATACTGAAACGATAGTGTCTGTCTGGGAGACAAGCTCCAGCAGCAAAGCCACGACTCTGTCTGAGCAAGAAAATTTGCAAGCAAGAAGTCTAGAAGATAGTCAAGTCAAGGCCACTGAGATTGAACACTGCAGAGCCACCCCACCCAACCACTAGGCTTCTAGAATGACTGACTGGTGAGCAGCGAATCCTTCCAAATTAAAAGCCCTGGTAATGATCCTAGCTTTCTAAATGGAAGCTCCTGAGAGGTCTTTAGGAAGATGTGAATGGGAAGGAACAGGGTGCCAAATTTTTCCCAAGGGCTTTTAATTTGGTTAATGTGACTCTACAAAGGATGATTCTATCACTTTCAGACAATTCTGGTAGCAAGTAAGTAATTTTCTTTAATTGCTACAGAGTTAATTTGCATGTGCAGAAAAAAATAATTTAAAAAAACTAATTGTACAAGCTACACTGTGTCTCGAGCCCACGAGAAGTTAATATCAGCATCGCCACCTCTGAGATCTGTTATCTGTAATGGAAACAGCTGTCGTACCTAATGAAAACACGTGAAACTTTCATCAGAAGCAGCAGAATTATAGCAGCGCCTCCTAGTTCCACAGTCATAGGGACTGTCAGAATCCCCATTACCTCACACAATTTTCAGAGCTCCACTTTGTTATAGGTCTATAAAAAGCCTATCATGATGAAATCTGATTCATGAGCGCTGACCTGCTGTCTATATTTTTTTTCTGTGAGATTTTACTAAGAGCCCAGAAAAAAGTATGAAATAATTGTTTTTTCCTAATCCACTAGAACTAAAATACATTCTTTAGAGAGTTTTAGGATATTCTCTTTTGCTTTGGCTTTACAGAGTACTATTTTCTTTCTGGTCATTAACTCAAGAAAGATATACATATGTTGGTTTAGCTAAGCATATACAAAAATAAGCAGGTTGTGTCAAAAGAAACAGGTAAATTTTCTTGTATTGGCAAGTCTGATGCCACAGCAGGACTCTTTATCACACTTTGCTTCCCTTTAGTTTATAGCAAGAATCCCTGAGAAACACTCCCTTGAATAGTTCATAAGTCCCGTTAACACAGCTCATTCATGCATTCATCAAACATTTACCCAGAATTTCCTCTGGGTCAGACATTATTATAAGCAGCGCCCTCATGATGTTTGCATTCTCCTAGATTAACGTAGGGAATACGCTACCTAGAAAATGTGCAATGTGTCATAAGTAATAAATGTGCCGGGTGGAAGAGGCAGGAAAAGAAAATGGGGAGTGCCAGGTGATTGCAAACGCAATAGAATGGTCAGGGCAGGACTCACTGGGGTGACGTGTGGAGAAACATCTGAAAGAATTGCAAACCTTGCAAATAACCTGGTGAAAATCATTCCAAGTAAATGAAACAGCAACTGCAAAACCCAGGGACTGGACATGCCTGGCATGTGCAAGGAACTGCAAGGAGAGTAGGTGACTAGAGTGGAATGAATAAGAGGAACGGGAAATGAAGCCAGAGGGCAGAGGACATAATGCTTTGTCAAATAAGAAAACACTCTAAGCTGCTGAGCTGAGAATGGATTGGAGGGGGCAAGTGTAGAGTCGGGAAGACTAGTTAGTAGGTTCTTACAAGGATACAGGAGAGTGATTATAATGACTTGAACTCATGGTTAGAAGGCTTGAACCTTGAACCCAGGTGATGGCAGTGAACGTGCAAAGTGGTCAGGCTCAGTCCATCTGGAAGAACAAAGGCTTACACAGAAGGAGGCTAGTACAGTTAAAATGCACCCTGAACTGGCAATTTGGAGACATAGCCTATCACAAGCAGCTCACAAGTACTTCCTTTCTCTGGGCCTCAGTTTTCTCATCTGTAAAATAAAGGTATTGAACTAGAAGATTCTAGCTCTGAATAAATTCATTTTTTTTGAAAGCCAGACTATCAAAATGAAAGAATAAGACTTCATCTTTACTAACCTCTTAATAAGTGCCAACACTCTCCTCACTTCACATATAGCAACTCACTAATCCTCGCATGAGGTAAAAGGTATAATTTATTAAACAGAAGTTGAGCAGTTTGTCTAAAGTCACACAGCCAGCAAGTGGTAAAGCCAGGACTTGATCTAGACTTAGGACTTAAGCTCTTTCTTGACAAAAGCCCACATTTTGTACTGCCTAAAAATTCTTGTTTTGTGTATAGCTGAGCATTCAGGTGTGAGGCCAATGGGAAATTACAGTAACCTCCAACCAAAGCAGAATTTAGCTATGAACTTGGCCAGCTTGCATGTCTTCAATTCTCAGCGTAATGTTCTTTTAATCTGAGCCAAAAATGCCACTAAGGAATTTTTGGTTTAGTATACCTTTGTAATCCACCTATAAAGGATCCTCCTGTTCTGTTCCTCACTTTTCCATCTATAACCATAAAGAATCCAAAGCCTAAATCTCCAAGTCTTGTACCATTAATTCAGCTCCCATTCATGGGACCTTAGGCAAGTCATGACCTTCTAAGAAACATCATGTGTTCACATCCTTACCACCTTCAGAGTCTATGATTTTGTGTTTCCTGGCATTGAATCCTAAGGCCTTTGAAGCTTTATAAAAATAGCCTGAAGATAAATAGAAAAAGGAGTCTCTAGGAAGAAAATTCTTTTAAAAAATGCACCAACTGTTAAGTTGGAACATTCCTATTTCTTCTCACCAGAGAAACAGTTAAACAACACTCTGGTGCAACTGAGAAAAGTTACTTGTTCTTCACTTACAGAGTCTACATTTTTGGACTGAGATGATCAGAATTGAATCTGGTAATAATGAAGTTTTTTTTAATTCTGATATGCCTCTGGATCACTGACGTAAGACTAAATGAGAGAAGTGAAAAGTGTTATTTTGAAAGTAATGAGAGAAATACTCCAGCATATAATCATGGTCCTGTGAATTTTCATGAAAAGTAATGCTACTATGAAATTTCATTAACTATTACAATATAACACAGTACAGCATAATCTTCAATGAATGTAACTGGTATAGTATAGGTAGATATCTTTAAATCATCCATATGAACTTATTCAAAATTATTTAGCTTTTTATGTTCCTTTTTCAGCTTGAAATCTTAACTTATAAATTATACTTGTCATCATACAGAAATGGCATTCATTGATATACTAATTTGGTTTTTTAGGATGAAAATGGGAGAGAATTGTATGTCACTTAGCAACTCTGTTCTGTTCAAGGCTGATGTAAGGCAAAGCAAGCAGAGAGAATACAAATCTGGGAGCTGGGCCAGGGGCAGTTGGTTGAGAAGGGAGAGGGAAGAGCAAATTGGAACATTATATTTACTTTCCACATCAGCATTCAAACCTGCATCCTTCCAGAAACCCTTCAGAGAGAGACGGCGCACACAACACTATCATCCACCGGCCGTCGTTTGGGCTGACTAACATGTGCTTAGGACAGGCAGTTGTGTCTCCGAAAGTACTGCCCTCTTTTCAAAGATTCAGTAGCCGTACCACTCATTTGCAAAGCAGTTCTTCCAGCAATCAGGTTTTTCCTCTGTGTCTTGTTCTATAAAGGGTCTCTGCAGATTTATTGCAATTTGATTATGAATCTTCTCAGCCTCTGGTTATGGGCTTCCACATTTCCACATTAGCATACTCCCAAATTCCTTAACAGCACATGCTCTGAGCACTGCTAAGCAGTTCTGTCCACGAGTAATGCAAACCGTGGAGAGTGACCTAAGTGCTCTTACTGCTGACCGTGCTGGGGGCAAGGCAGGGAAAGCTCTGAGAGACAAGGAGGGAGGCAAAGCCCCAGGGGATAAAGAGGCCCGGTACAGGAAACACATACATCGCTGTGCTTCCTGGGATGAATGAGTCTGTGCCAGTAGGCATCCAGGCCAGCAGCTGCAGTGGAGGGGCCTCCACCAAAGCCCAGACAATGCTCTTATTGTGGTCACAGGCTGAGTCCTGGGGCAGTCGGACCTGAGGGGAAGACAGCCCTCCAATGTTACCCACAGCAAAGCCAGGTCCAGCCTGGGAAGAGCAAAGAGCCAAAAGCCCTGGTTCTGGCCATCTCCCCCAGCCACCGTGGCGTACCCCAAATCTTAACGGGACATTTTAACTATCACTTAAACCCGACAGCATCTTTCTCCTCTGACATAAAGGAAAAATTATGTGGTTAATTTGTGAAACATTTTCAACAACCCTATTTGCTAATAATTCACTTTCTACCTGTACTTGGCCATTTCTCCAACCCTTGGAATACCTATTTTATATATTTCAATGGTTGAAAGTATTGTCTTCTAAAACTTTGAGGAATTGGCAGGGAAGTTCTGCAGCAGAAATATTTCTATGTGAGAGTCAAATCTTAGCATGGCCTTCATCTAAGGAGCTTGTATCCAAAAGTTTTGCCACTTTTTAAGACTTTATTTATTTATTTATTTATTTATTTGAGAGAGGGCAAGAGCGGGAGAAAGAGAGGGAGAGAAACATCTGTTCAAGAGAGAAACACTGAGCACACCCCCACCAGGGACCTGACCAGAAACCCAGGCATGTGACCTGACCGGAAATCAATCGGGCAACCTCTCGGTTTGTGGGACTATGCCCACCTGCCCACCTCACTGAGCCACACCAGTCAGGGAGAGTTCTGCCATTTTTAACGAGGAGTTCATCAAGGGGCAGACAAAGCTAATTCCCATTGTGCTCATGTACTTAATAAAATACTGTTACTCAACAAATTATCAAATTATGCTAGTCTATTTGAAACTTACTTTTGAATAGCTATTGCAATTGAAACGAGCTATAGGAAAGTTTATCTCAGATTAATATTTAAATTAATAACATGAGGATGACAAATATTATCAGAGATTACTATTGATCTTTCAGTATGTGCCAAGCATTTCAACAATTTATTAGTTTAATGTTGCAATAACCCTAGGAAGAAGATATTATCTCTCCTTTGAAATATGAGGAAAAAGAACTTTGCATAATTAACAGGGGAAACAAGCCCAAGTGGGTATTGACAGGGTTTGATTTTGAATCATATTATTTGGGTCCAAGGCTCTGTTCGTAATCATTATCTAGAATGCTTAGGTTCAACCAAATGTGGCTACTTAAAGGTCAGTGGCACAAAGAACATTGCCTGACCCAAGCTCAGACTCTGTAAGACACCAAGGAGACCGCCTTTGAGTCTGCTTTTTGGCAGTGGGTGGGATGTATCAGAGGCTATTCAGGCATCCTGTGTCTTTCTCTGGATCACAACTTACTGGCTCCGCCAAGGACTTACCCAGACTGCTTTGCAGCAGCCAGCTGACCAAATCTGAATCTGGGTGCACGCTATGCCCCTGGACCACGCTGCTCTTACTCTCCTCCCTCATGGTCCCTCCCTTTGTGGACATAGCTTGTTTAAGCTAGCTTTGACAGCTCACCATTTTCATTCTTCCTGCAACATCGGAACTTCAAGAGAACAGCCTGGAAGTCTAGCTGCTCCTGTAGTGACTTAATGTCACTCTGAGGAGCACTCTCTGATGAGTTATCTGAATTAGCATTCTGAAATGCACCAGGGTCCCAAGGAAAACACAATTTTAGAAATACATATTGCCATAACCCCTCCAAGCTTTACCCTCACATCACAGAGCCCTGGAGGCTGGGATTGGGCAGCACATAGTTAACTCCTTTACTTCCCATGATCTCCTGCCCATCCCACTAATGAGATAATATAGGGAGGTGACTCACACAGAAACTGAAAATGCTCATGTAACCCCAACCCCACTAGTATTCTTTTCTTTGTACATGCTTTCGAAATGCATCCTTCAGAAGTTCAGTGAAATATTCTGTGGTGAGGGAGGAGACCATATATCTCAATTGTATTTTGAACTGCAGAGTAAGTTTGCAGTACATTCTAAAACTTATTCTTTGAAACACCAAAAGTATCTTCTTTGGTGCCCCAGCATTTTATTGCATGTATTTTACCCATTAAGTTTTGTGATTTTTTATAATTCTGCAGAATAACAGAATAACAGCTTCTACCACTTGGTAGCTAAATGAACCGTACGACATCTTCAATTCTGTATTGAAAGTAGGATTGATACCGAGTTCAGAGCAATTGACTTGTAGCTCATTCAATCATGTATGGTGTACTCGTTATACCTTTCATCTTTTAGAAAAGGGCAAAAATGAAAGAGCCTTTACATGCAGGCCTAAAGGAAGGTATGAGTGAGTCATTTGTTATTCTGATTATGACTGTCTTGAAATGGCACATGTAGATGAGGGGACAAGACCATAATCTAAAACACATGCAAATGCTGTAAGCACAAACATACCCTTTTCTCTTAGCCTCATCAAAACCCTATGTAAACCCTGTGTGTACTCTGCTAAAATGGCTTTGTGCTGGAGAGAAAAGGAGCGTGAGATGGCTGGTGAAAAGGTGACTGTGGACCTATGATAGAGAGATCCCAGCCTAGAGAAACAGGCCCTTCTCTCACTGAATTCAAAGGAATTTGAGGAGCATTTAACTTCCCAAGACCTCTTAATTGGACAGAGGACCCCTTCAGCTTCACAGTAATTTACTTCATCATATTGTTAAAGATATTTAGAAGCAACTAGGAAAATTAATTCAAGAAATGAAAGTATGTCTTCCTGAGGTATGGGGCTCAAAAATAGTTTTTATAAAAGCAGTGATAGCAGATTTCCACTTCTGGGAACATAGATTAAACATGCTTTTCCTATTCCTCCCATTAAGTACAGCTAAAATGGTAGAAAAAGGCAGACAACCTAGGGACATGGGACCTGAGGAATGACGTAGTGGTACATTCACTGGTTTTTGTTGTTGCTGTTGCTGTTTGCCTCATACATCCTGCACTTGTGGCTGCAGAAGCTGGTAACCCAGAAATGCTAACACATGCAGCCCAAAACAGCCTCCCCTAAAAGCCTGCTCTCTCCAGCCAAAGGATAAGCAAAGGGGAAGCCAAGCAAGAGAGTAAGCTCTTAGACAGGAGTCTTTCCACTCCAGCCAAACACCACAGACAAAATTGCCTTCCAACCCCAACTCAGGTCAGCCAAAGCCAAGTGAGGAGTTAGACTTCTACCCTTACTAGGCTATAGCGAGGTACCCCATCTTCCCATCCTAACAGGGTGGTGTCAGAGAAGACCAAATAAGGAGCCTGGACTTCCAACCCCACTGGGTGCTGAGGCTCTCCCTTTCCTTTTCCCCCTGGTAGTGTGTTGTCAGAGGAAGCCTGGTAGAGAGTCAGGATTTTCACCACCTGCCAACTATCATGAACATCCCACCTCAGTATGCTGTCAGAGGAGGCCACATGGGAACAGGGATGAGGTTCCTCCCCCTCCCAGCTAGTGAGGTGTCAGTGGAAACCTACTGAAGAGCATCAATGCTCATCCCCCACTCAGAAGTAATGGGAAGCCCCCTGCTCTGTGTCAATGGAGGCTGAGTGGGGAACCTAAACTTCTATCCTTACCTTGCAATGCCTGCCCCATCCCTGTGACAGCAGCATTGGAAAGATCCAGCTAAACCAGAACTTCTAAATAAGATCCAGCATGTCATAACATAAAACCCCAGATGCCCCAATTTCAGTGACAGCCCACTCATCGTGCCAAAAATCAGGAAGATCTCAAACTGAGTGAAGAAAGATAATCAATAGATCTGACACCAAGATGTTAGCTCTCTGACGAAGATTTTAAAACAAGCATCATAAAAATGTTTTAACTGGAATGGGAGCAAAAGACAGAAAACTGTACAAGAACAACTAAAATAAAAAATAAATAAATGTTTTAATGAGCAATTAAAATTTACAAACACCTTAAAAGAAATGAAAAAAATAAAGTCTCAGCAAAGAAATAAGAAGTCTCAAAGGAATAAAAGAAATAGAAACTATGTAAGAGCCAAATGGAAATTTTAGAACTGAAAAAGACCATCACTAACATTTAAAAAACAGCTCACTGGAGGGGCTCAACAGCAGAATGAAGAGGACAGAGGAAAGCATCTGCGCTGATGGGAGGACCCTGATACTGCCCAATCGGAACACCACCCTGGACCCTAACAGAGGCATGTGCCCCAGGTCTGTCTGTGTCTCAGCTTGTCCTCCTGAGTGGCCTGCCTTGACCTCCTGTGCGGCCCCTCCAGAGGATGCTGTGTACTCCTCCAGGACCTATGACTGGTAAAGTCTCTATTCTAATCTCCCTGGCAGTCTTTTGTGGAACTGCATGTCACCACCCAGCACCCCGTACTCTGCTTACCAAATGTTAACAAAGACATCAACAGTCTTCCACTCTTTCTCTGCTTTTTAAAGTTTAACTGATTATATTATATGATTTTATTTTCTCTACTTTCTTAACATTATCAGCTGTACTTCTATTTTACTTTTTTTAGTGGTTGCTCCAAAGTTTGCCATATGCATTTATAACTAACCCCTGTCTACTTTCAAATAACATTCTACCACTACATAGGTGGTATGAATACTTTATATTAACAAAATAATCAGAATTTCTTTTTCCAGCCCTTCTATCATTGTGGTCATTCATTTCACTGAATGTAAGCATGTGTGTATGATATGTACGTAAGCATACACAATCAAATACATCATTCCTATTACTATTACTCATTCACCAAGATCAGCCATAAAACTCACCTTAGCACATTTAAAATAATAGAAATCATGCAAATTAAAACCATAATGAGATAAGTCACTACACACCTATCAAAATGGCTAGCATAAAAAACGGTGGCCACTCTAAATGCTGATGAGCACGCAGAGAAATTGGACCGCTCATACATTGCTGGTGTAAATGGAAAGTGGTATAGCCAATGTAGAAAACCATATGATAACTTTTAAAGATACCCTCAAAATGAAGGGACATTCACCTTTCATGCCATGAGGACACTCCAGCAGCCCTAGGGAGCAGCCAGCATCCATCGACCAGCCATGTGGGCCTCCTGGAAGTGGACAGAAGCCTCCAGATGCCTGGTGTCTGGGCTCACATGCTCACTGCAGCCTCAGGGGAAATGAAGCCAGTCCCACCTGAGTAAACCATTCTCAAATTTCTAGCACTCAGAAATTGTAGGAAATAAATGTTCATTGTTGCTTAAACCATAAAAAAAAAGATTAAATATGCAGCTCTCATAGGGCCTAGCATTTACACTCCCAGGCATGCATCCCTGAGAAGTCTTATGTTCACACAGAAAGACCTATAAACAAATGTTTATGGCAAATTAATTCACATAGCCAAACACCGGAAGTAACAGAGATATCCTTCAAAGGGCCAACTGTGGTACATCCGTACCATGGAATACTACTAACCAATATAAAGGAAGAAACTATTGGTACAGGCAACAACCTGAACGAATCTCCAGAGAAACATGAAGTTATGGATTACATAATTTCATTTTTTTATTTTTTATATTTCTATCTTCACCCAAGGATATTTTTCCATTGCTATTAGAGAGAGAGGAAGGGAGAAAGGAAGAGAGAGAGAGAAGCATCCATTGGTTACCTCTGGTATGTGCCCTGACCAGGGATGGCACACCCTGGGACCGAGGACCCAACCCTCAGCCTAGGATTCTCCCTAACTAGGAATAGAACCTACAACCTTTTGGTTACAGGGGAAGCACTCCAACCAAATGAGCCAAATGAGCCACAATCATGTAGCACAGCCAATGCTACATGATTTCATTTATATAACCTTCTTAAAATGACAAATGTAGAAATAGATAAGAGATTAGTACTTGCCAGGGGTTAGAGAGGGTAGGGCCAGGAGGAAAATGGATGTAGCCATAAAAGGGCAACATGTGAGATCTTCCTGGTAAGGGAACTGTCTTGTATTTTGAGTCAGCTTCCTGGCCGTGGTGTTCTACTGCCCTTTTGCAAAATGTTATCATTGGGGCAAACTACGTAAGAAGTACAAAGAGTCTTTTTCTACTACTACTTGCTGATGCATGGGAATCTACAATTATGTCAAAATAAAAAGTTAAAAAATATATTCAAACCTTCAAACAATCTATGCCATTAAATGTTGAAAAATAAAGTTTTAAACAGCTATGATACAAGTTTTCCCGGACAGAGTGATAGCAAGGTTTTGTAATGTTCTTTAACTCTATACTGAACATAATAAAAGTATCATTAGGGACATTTTCAATTAAGAGTTGGTAATACAGTTTAGAAGGATGTTTTTTGGTCATTTGGTAACATCTTGGCAATAGGTGCCTCAGATTTTACGCTGTTCTTTTGTGACTAAAACACTGAATAGCATACCAAATTCTCTAAATGAAAAGGAGAAATATAGAGCTTGTTTGTCTTTCTGAACGGTAGTCAAAAGCTGAAGAAAAATACTATATTATGAGAGCAGCAACAACTTCGTCTTGAAAACTGACTTCACTTTGGAAATTAATTTCAAGCCTGTTTGAAAACAATTGTAATTCTAATTAGAATTAACATTCAAACCATTTCGGATGATAAATATTTAAAAGCGTTTAGTCTGGAAACTAAACTGGAAGAGAGCAAACAAACTAATGCAGTCAAATCCACTGTGGCAGAGTGGAACGTCAGTTTTGCCCAGAGGGTCTTGGTCCACACTGCGGATGGCTGGGAACACATTCTCATTCCGTAACCACCCCTGCAGTTATATAAACCTGATATTTATTCCTGAAGAATCTGATTCTCATTCCATCTACTTGTTTCTTCCTTAAGAGGCACTTTTAAAAGCTTTACTAAGAAGAAAAAAACCCTTCAAGCAGCCAATTCCTGAGGCATGAACATGTGCAAACAAACCCTTATAAACATGCCTAATGCCCTCTCCTTGATCCAGACTAGATCAAATCCAAGAAGGAGAACCAATTCAAGCTTGGTCTTTCTTCTCAGCATGATCTGCCAGTACTCTCGTGTTTGAGATTAACTTCCTTATGGAAAGAAACAACTCTGCTTCCTGAGGTACATGCTTTAGCCCGTGCAGGGGGCACCAACCAAGCAGTACGCATCAGACAGCAGGAGACGTGAATTCTCGAAAGCATCAAAGTCACATTTCAGGGGGAAATTATAACTTAATTGAGCTTCCTTTTATTTTGTGGCTTAGTAGTGACAATAGTTCGCTGGGGAAACCGAGAGGCTGGAACAATTTATTGTCTCACGGTTCTGGAGGCGGGAAACCTGAGATCCAGGTGTCATCAGGAAAATCAGTCCCATGCCTCCCCCGTAGCTTCCAGTTACTCGCTGATAATCTTTACGGTACCTTGGCTTGTAGGAGCATCACCTTGATCTCCACTTTCATCTTCACATGGCATTCACCCTGTATGTGTGTGTCTGTGCCCAAAGCACCCTTTTCTATAAGGACATCAGCATTTTAGATGAAGGCCCATGCCAACGACCTCATTTTAAATTGATTACCTCTGTGAAGAGCCCATTCTGAAATATTGGGAGTTAAGCCTTCAATTTATGAATCTCGGAGGAAATAAAATTCAACTCATCACAGTAATGTTTGATTTTAAATGACTTTGAAAGGAATAAAGGCCGCCTGAATCTTTATAGAGACTCTCCTCATCTGCCACATTGGAATGACACCCCTTTCGAAGTTCTATTAGGCTGTGCTGTCCCTTAATTGTTATCATCTCTCACCAGCTTTGCTCACATTGAGCTTCTTGTCATTTGTTTCCTTAGTTTGTCCCATTCCTAATTCTCTGTCACCCTGAAACTCAGTTTCTTGCTTAGCAATGCCCTTGGTGTCATGGCCAGCCTGCACACAATAATCAAAGTTGCTTTCACCCCTGGCTCACCTGCCTTCAATTACCAAATGCAAATAAGTTGGATCTATGTACAAATGAAGCTGATGGCAATCCTCCTTCGCAAGAAAGCTCTCAAGTGCACAGAGGGTCATGTGACCCCGGGACATCCCCACACTTTCCACCTACATTGAAGACTATGCTGGATATGTAAGACAGAAACCCATTTTATAGTAAAGGGTTATTGGAAAAAATATTGAAATACATTTTAGCATGCCTATACCAAAAGTGACTATGAAGTAGTTGTATGTGGGAAAAAATTTATTTTAATCTGTAACAATGTTCTATTTTATCCTGGAATCTAGTACAAAATCCTAAATTTTGTTATGCTGAGAAAAAATGAAATCATTAACTGAAAAATATTTTAGTGCCAGTAAATAATCTGATGCAATTATGGAATGAGTAAGAAAGGATACTGTGAACTACCTTCTGGTATTAAGCTGATCCATCATAGAGACCCTTTGGATGCAAGTAAAATTCTGATACATCTGGAAAACAATATATAGGTCTTATAGGTACCTCTGGATGTTTATATTAACCAGCTCAGTGCCTTTCATTTTAGACAAAGTCACAACAGAAGTGGCTGGACTCCTCTCTTTTTTCACAGCACTGCCTCTCCTTATGGTACAAGGCACATCACAATGGGTCCTCCTTCCACTGAACACATTTCCATAGAGTGAATCCAGGCCTAACCAGCATCATAAAATCAGTACTTCAAAAACAGAATGGATTTTAAAACTTATTCAGTCCAACCTCCAGTTCACACTTGCCGAATACTTCATGCCCCCCAAAAGAGTCAGCTAAATGTTTGATTTCCAATTTCTGGTGATGGGGGTCGCCATACCACATCCTCATGTCTATTATATTTACACAGTTGTGAAAGGCAGTTATACTTAACATTGATATATATCTAGTTTTTCACTGATTGAACTAATCATTCAATGTTCATTGATTCAACCAAGTGTTATTGAGAAATCACCAAGCACAAGAAAATGCACTACTATCTTTGTAGAGAGCTTAGCAAACTATGAAGAGCTCTGCACAAACATCAAGCCATTAAATCCTCGCAAAAACCCTGTTACACAGACTACGTTTATTATTATTAATTTTTGTTTGCACTGGGAATGAGAAAATTAAAATTCAGAGCTGAAGTCACATGACTAGGGGAAGACTTGAGAATCACACGCACCTTCTAACTCTTGAGAGCACTCTCTTCCCAGTGTGTGTGCCGACACAAAACAAACCCATCGCCTCTTCCTCATGACTTTGGTACTACTACGGACACCACAGATGCCTGTTATATTTCTCTTCCATGTGAAATACTTCCAGATCCTCCAACCTTCCTTCATGCAATTTAGAGTTCAGAGCCTAGGCACCTCCCAAACTGAGCATGATCACCCAGTTGTGACATGACCTGAGCAGAGAAGAGGACAACCATTGTCTCCTTTGAGGCAGACACATTTTAAACTCTGTTGTCTACACTCAGATCAGTTTTGAGGGAGGTTACCAGGTAGTACTGTCGATTTCTCTTGAACTTGTGGCTAAGAAGTACTATAAGAAACTCACCTCTCTCCCCTCCCTTCTTTGGCCCCCCTAATTCTGCCTTTCTGTAGTGGAATTTTGAGACCTAATCACAAGACTTCAATGTATATCAAACACCTACACTTAGCACAGTTACTGAAGCAGCATCCCCTACCAAGGAGAAGCCAAAAACACAGTGATTAGTAGACAAAATTGCTTTTTGTTTTATGTCACTTATATATGCATACTTTCATTTATTTATGTTTTTCCCATATATGGGGGATATACTTTCAGATTCTAGAATTAATACTACTACTTAATAATAACAATTCAGACCTATGCAAATATGTCACGTAATTGTTTAATTTAATCTCACTAGGACTCTGTGGAACTATAGATAGATGAGGAAACTCAGGTTAGAAGGAGTTCAAAAGTTTGCTCGAAGTCACAAGCCAAGAAAGTGCTGGAGCTGGGATTTCAACCCAGATATACCTGACTTCAACAGTAGGCCAGACCTCTGCCATGACCCCCTTTTGGTCCTGAAGAATGGAAAGCATCCTTCTTCTGTTCGTTTTCTTAGTACTTTTCAACTTCTGTAATGCTTCTTACACGGTAAACTATAAAACAGTGGTTGGTTTTTTCTTTTCAATTTGGAGTTTTGCACCATTCTGGCTTTTACCCTAGGGCTAGGCTATCATACAGGTCCATTTTTTAACATATTCCTGATCATGTGGGCTTTTTATACTTTGTATTTGTCACTAATCAAATTCATTCTTTTTCCCTGAAATTGTTCATCTAATTGTATTTCTAACCTCATTAAGATATGATCACTATCTCAAGTTAGAAACTTCTCAATCATTCCTAATTCTGCCTGCCTTCTTATCCCAACACAGAATTTTTCATTGTCTATAGTTCTTAGTTTCTAAATGTCTCTTAAATCCCTGACTCCAGCCCTGGTTGTATTTTTCATAGCCTATTGCACTGGCCTCCTAGTTGATTCACCCGCTTCTAATTCCCTTGCTGCATTTCACTCCATGTAATGACACCAGATTTATCTTTCTAACCATATAGCTAAATATTTTCAACTTTTTACAAGCTGACCCAAGTCTGTATTTCCTGCCACATGTCTCTACTCCCAGTCCCTCACCTACCCATAACTATGCCATAAGCGACCCATCCCTGTCAAACAGCCCAGGTTCTTTTACAACTTTGCAGGTATCGATGCCTTTTCCTCTGTCTGGAATGTGCTTCTTACCCTTGTAAAGAATCCTGTAACCTCTGATACACCTCCCTGTTCTTGCAGACAGAATTCACTGTTCTGACAGTTCTTCTAACAGAACGCTGCATACGTAGTTCTTACATAAACAGTTATGCTTTATTGTAGTAATGTGTCATTAACTGCCTCTTCTACATGAATGAGTTCTTCATAAGCACACATTGACATTTTTGTTCATCCTAGTACAGTGCCAAATACATAGTAGATACTCAATAAATATTTGTGTGAGAGGATGAATGTACTTCCTTTGAAATCTGGGCTTTTAGAAAATTTAGAAACTTTCCTGTAACATTGGTTTATTTAGTTGCCTCTATATTTCTTCCTAAGGTAGGTAGGAAGAAACTGTTAGAATTCTGAGACTTCCTGTATTCTTAAGCTGTTTTCTCTTTTCAAGTTTCGTGGTCATCTTTGTTCTGAACTTTTTGAATCTACAGTAAATCATGACTGACAGACTTTTGTATATAAGAATTGAAAGGTCCTGAGAAATTAGTTGATAACAGTTTCCTTACTTTCTGATGCGGAATATAGCTGATAGCTATACAATATGGGAGAATCTGGTCTCCTACTGAGACCATTAGTTTCCCTTGATCTTCTGATATCCCCAAGTTCTCCGCAAGCTCATGTTGTCAGCTGTCCATATCTCTATAATGCCAAATCAGCTTTGGCATATATAGATACACCAGAAAATGGTATCTGCCCACTTTGCAAAAGGGAAAAAATAGACCCACAATAACCAAGTAGACTACCTGATATAGTTAAGGAAGTACCGTAGATTCTGTACCAAAAGGAAAGTCTAATAGGGGCCTCTGCTCCAAAAACTAGCTCATTTCCTTCCTTACATGCTTACATATTTCTTTGTGTTTTATATCCCTGAGGGCTTTATAGAAGTTTCTATCATTTGCAATCTGCTCCTCTTAGTTATATGAGTCTATTTTCTCTTCAACCAGCATTTTTCTTTCCTTGACTTAAAAAAAGAAAATAAAGAACCAGCTTTACTAAAAACATGTTGCAGCTCTCCTACACTTCAGTAAGTACAGAATCTAAAATTAAGTTACTCTCCTGCATATTGGGTCATTCATCTAATGGTATCCTCTAAAAGAATAGCTTCTGGATTGAAAAATGTGAGGGCTCGTCTTAAGACTGGACTAACTGATCTATGAATACAAATCATGGAATTTTTAGCATGGTGTGCCCTTAGAAATTGCTAACCCTTTTCTCACCAGACAATGGTGAAAACTGAAGCTCAGAAAGGCCAAATGACTTCTACAGGGCCACAGATCAGGGTTATAAGCCTGGCTAAGAGCAGGACTCAACACTCCTACTCCTTATTCAGCGCCCTTTCTCCCCGTGGCTGTTTCAAGTATGGAGACCACGCCCTGTTAACATCTTGCCTCGAGGGTCTCAAACCTCAGCCATGCTAATAGAATGATGATGGCACATGGAAGCAGTGATTGTTTAACCTGTAAGAGAAAAGAGAGCCTTGTGATGTGTTCCATACCAAGATCACTCTGGAAAGACGCATTGGTTTCTGAATGTCTTCAGCCCTATTATCAGATAGGATGATTAATGAGGGTCTACTACATCCTAGGTGCTGGGAATAGTGGACAACATGGACCTGGCTCCTGCCTTACAGAGATTACAGCCCAATTGGGAAGACAAGTATTATATAAACCATTATCAACGATTAAGGGACATTATAATATGCAAAGGAATGAATGGGTTGCTATGGAAATATGTTACTGAGAGACCCAATCTGGTCCGAGCTATCCAGAAAGACTTCCCTGAGGCACTGATGTTGAACTTGAAATGTAAAGAATATGTAAGGGTTTGGATGGGAATATTCCATCAGAGGACATTGCATTAGGAGGGTCAAGGGTGCGGAGAACACTGCACAGCTGTGCTCAAATAACTGGGAGATATGCCACATGGCTGAGGCAGGTGGAGTGACACAAATGAACCAGATTGTCCACGGCCATATAAGCCATTTTAGGGTTTGGGAATCTACTTATTTTAAGCAAGGGAAAATGTGATTGAGATTACATTGTTAAAAGGTTGGTCCAGCATCATTAGGAGAATGGGTTGAAACGTCAGCATGTAGACAGATCAGGTAGGAGGTGAACACATGCCAGGTGAGACATGCATGTAGTTTGTACCCTAGACCTCATGGCCCAGTTAGGCAGTACTCTCTGTTCCAATAACACAATTAAAGAAATAAAAAGACAACAGCCACATAATGGATAGTTTAAAACAATTGTTTTTCTGTATCATTGAAGAAAGCTATTTTGTTGTTTAAGATTGTAATTTTAAATTTTATTTAGGCTAATTGCAATCTCTTTCTCTCTCTCTCTCTCTCTCTCTCTCTCTCACTTTCTCCCTCTCTCTCCCCCTTTCTCCCCCTCTCTCCCTTCTTCTCTCTCTTAAAGTCAGTAAACATATCCTCGAGTGAGGATTTTTTAAAAAATTAAAAATAAATAAATAGATAAATAAATAAATAATCAGTGCAGATAACATGAGCCATCAACTCAACTACTGAAATAACAGTAAAGTGCCATTCATTATGTGTGTTTTGATTGTGCTCTATGTTAACTTTTTACTGATGATTTTGGTGTAAGTTACATATAAATATATGAAATACATAGACTAATGCATTGACTTCATGACAAGATATAGAAATAATCTGTCACATTATTTGGATGATTGCTGCAATGATCAGCCATCATATTCAACAATGTACCTTTGAAAAAATTTACCTGCAGTAATTTTAAATTTTCAAAAAACATTGTTTGCATAAGTCACCTTATTTTCTTTAAAAAAAGACCAATGAACAATTTACATCACCTGGGTGATATAAGACCTAAGAATAACATATAGATGAGTACTACCATTTATTATTCTCTTCTGACAATCTGAATTATCTTTTTGATATTACAGTGAATGATAAATCAAGGGATTTAAAAGTAGAACTCAAAATTGAAAAATTGAAGTTGTAAGTGCTTTTCTCTTAAGTCGATGATACGGTCATGCACCTTGAGCTAACTTTATGACAATGGACTCTTCCCTGAATGACTTTAAGCTAGTGTAATAAGTAGGTCTCGGCGGTCAGGGTTAAGTATGAATTGTTACACCTACAGACTTTCATGAGGGCCCAACTCAGCACATATGTAAATTGTTTTATTCTACAGTTCTTTCTGGCAAATTGTATAATACATTCAACTATCACCGAATAATTAGTTTTCTTTGGAGAAAGACTAATACTTTATTTTTAAGAATTATTGATTTGTATTCATTATTTTATCTTACTTCCTGGGGTGTAGCATTTTTCAAGAAAATGTATTTTTTAAAAACTTGCTGTTGATTTAAAAGGAATAGTTCTTACTAAGACAGTGTGGAATATTCATTTTTCTCCCTGGGACAGTTGGCCTGGGACATACAAATAATGGAATCTCTGACTTCATGGAAGTGAGTATCTTTTGTTCATTCTTTTGGACAACTGATTAATTTTTCACCATTCACTTCCTTTTGAAATCCCTGGTATTACTGACCATTAAAGACAGTGAGCAATTCTCATACCCAGTAGGGAGGACTGAGTGGTAAAACAAACTCCCGCAGGCCTGCTTCATGTTCCTAAAACAGAGGGACCTGAAATGGAAACAGAAGGAGCCTTTTGAATTTCATCCTTTGTGTCTCGACCCATTCCGTTCCAACATGGACCCACATGTGCTGTTTAATTTTAAATACCTCACCATTTTCCTACACATACAAAACCTGGGAAAACAACAAGCAATCTTGTGTCTATTTCTTCTAGGTTGGACGAATTGAAGACTTTCTATACCAGTTAGAGGATAATTTCTTAAAAACTAAAAAACTGAGAACGGCTCGAAGGCAAAAAACAAAAATGAAGCGGCTTCAAACTGTGCAGCAAAGCTAGTCACTGGGAACAGGCGCTACCACAAGACATCCCAGAGAAAGGGACAATGGCCTCCCACCAGCCCGACTACGACAGCCCAGTGATTAAGGCCTATAGGTGCTTCCTTTGGCTCATCTTTAGCAAAGGCGATCTATATACTTCATTAATCTTGACTGGCAGCAATAAATGTTCCCTACAAATCTGACTTGACTCTTGTTCAACTTCATCTTGTTTTTCTAATAGTTTATAAAATAACCATTGCTGCCTTTTTCACTTGCCTTGTTCTTTCAAAGTTGTCTAAGGTATATCAGTATAACTAAGTATGGTTATAGTGTATGTGCACATTCATGCAGTTATTAAGAGTTAATCACATACCACATACAGACACAAACCGACAATAAAAATGCAAATTTTAAAAATTATAAGACTGATAATAGGCTTTCTTGGTTTTTATAGAGATAGTTATATGTACTTTGACTGATGCTATCTGTTAAATTATCTCATTAAAATCTCGATTCTTTTCTCTGGATCCCCTATATCCCCTCCCCTTAAATGACTCAACACAGTGCTTGTGTTTGACAAAGTAGGTAAGCAACAGCCATCACTCAAGACCTCAGCTGACACTGAAAAGGGGTTTTAAGATAGAGTGAGGAGGAGGAAGTCAGATACAGAGGAAAATAGACAAGAAAACATCATTTTTAAAAGTAGTGGAAAAAATGAACAGGATCTCAGAGTACAGTGATGATAAACAGCATGAAAAGGAAAACAGAACAAAATACTTAGTGCTAAATGATTCTTTATACAATGAGATTATAAAGGAATCAATTAATAATTTAGTCTTAAATGTATGTTAGATTTGTATAGTCATAATTATGCAAGATATAAATATTTTTAAATCTTAAAATAGGATCTTAGTTTCCCTGGGGACAATTTGCTTATCTTACCTTTATCAAATAGTTCTCTTTTCTATCCAGCTCTAGCCAGAGAACACCATCACTGCCACCAACTTCCCTCGGGTTAGTTATTAATATCATCGTAGTCAGTTAAAGACAGTAGAGTTTTAAAAACTCCTTTTTAATTCTAAACTCACACCAGCATAGAATCTCAGTTCCGTTCTCATACATACTGGAAAAAAATTTCTTTCTTGGATGCTTGAATCTAGCCAATTGTGGGGTCTAAGGTAAGTAAAGGCTGCGCCTCCCATCTGACCACTGATACAGTTGCCACTTCTGATAATTGTCCAGGAATTTCCCACTTAAAAAAGAAATCCTCATAATATCTTTAGGAATGAAGCTTATCCACTTTGAATTTTAACTTTAGTGTTAAAATTTCATTTTCCAAAAGCATTTCTATGTTCTGTGGGTAACTTCCAGAACACAGTTTTTTTTTTAGTTGGGTTAGAATCTTAGCAATGCCGATTTGTTTATTCAGCTATTTTCTGAAAGGCCTGGAATATTCCATTGCTGTTCAGTCGCTTTACCTTTACTGTTTGAAAATTAGGGTTCTCTTGTTCCTCAGTGCCTAAAGATTATAGTTGAAAAATATCATGTCATTAAATTACATCATTATAGATGATATAATTACAATTGTTAGATTACAGCTTCACTCTTTGATCATTTCCCCCAAATCCAATATAAAATATCATTGGTTATTTTGTCTGGGGCTTGGACAGAGAAAGGAGGGCTGTGTTAGTTGGTCCTCGGAAGGATAACATGAAATGGGAAAAACTTTCAAAACAGACATTTCTCAGAAAAAAAAATGTTAATCAACATTCATAGCTCTTCGACAGGTATCACATCTTCAGAATTCTTAATTCAGGATTCAGAATTCGGAATTCAGGTGCAATAGGAACATCCATAGGAATGGATTTTGCTTGTGTGTTTTCAGTGGTGCCGGTCTCCTTTAGAAGCAATAATGCAGCAAAATTTACTGCCCCTGGTCGTCCATCCCTTGTTCATTTCTGAGTTGCCTACAAAGAAGAATTTATAAAGCAGTATGGTATTCGAAAAAAAATCAATACTAGGAAAAGGAAAGTTTACAAAGTATTTTCAGAAGGATTATTTTATGTCAGCTTCACAAGAATGTCATCGTGTATGCATTTTCTCCACTTTGCAATGAAGGTTGAGACCTTGCTTGACTCCAAGACCTATTCTGTCCTCTACCTGCTGTTTGAAATGTGGTCCATAAGTTGGTCCAAAGGTTGTGGGCTATGGTTAAGCTGAAATGTGGTCCAGGAACCAGCAACATCAACATCACTTGGGAATTAGTGAGAAATGCAGAGTTTTAAGCTCCTCCCCAGAGCTATGGAATCAGAAACTGCATTTTTATGAGATCCCTGCATAATTTATATGCTGTTTGTAAAGTTTGACGATTGCTTCTTTACCATATTGGAAAATGCTTTCCTGTCAGCTCAAAGTTAACCTGACATAGAAACTGATGATGTAGCCACTCTTAGGTTTTGGCCCAAATGAGTATCTCCAAGTATAATTTCTGTAAAGGTTTATGCACACAAAAAAATAAAAGTTCAGTGTTAGTAGGATATCTGCTCTTTTTCTGCTATATTCTTGAAAATATGTGGAATTTTATTCTGTAATATTTTAGAAACATTAAGGAAAACAAAAGAAAGACAGATTGGCTGAAAAGGAGAAGTGAGATCCCTTTATGATCAGACCAATTTAAATATTATTAATTGTATAGCTAGTCCATGCCCTAAACACTTCTATAATCTCAGCTTCTTTTATGTCCACTACTTCCCATGTTTCTCCATCATTTGCTGATGGATCTGGATGGGAAACAGAACTCTGCTGATCTCTAATGCCAGGGGCAACTTGTCTTTCAAAATATCTAACAAGATTCTTCCCCACTTGTCCTCTGCATTAGGGTGATAAATTCTTTTCATAAAACATAAATTTTGAGACTTCCACTGGGCATTTTTCTGTGAGAAATAGTTCAAGTTCAGAAGCCCCTTCCCCAAAGAAGGAATCCCAAAGGAGGCCACCCGTAACCACATGAAAATCATGTGCGTTTTTTTAGGTTTTCTTTTTAATTGTTCAATTACAGTTGTTCCACTTTTTCCTCCATTGCTCTCCCCGGTCCTACTCACCGCCCCCCACCCCCGGCCCATTCTCACAGCCAATCTCCACCCTGTTGCCCATGCCTGTGGGTCCTTTATACACATTCCCCTTCCCCTTCTTTCCCTTGTTATCCTCCTCTCCCCTCCCCTCTGGTCCCTGTCAGTTTATTCTTTATTTCAATGTCTCTGGTTCTATTTTGCTCATTTGTTTTGTTGATTAGATTCCACTATAAGTGAGATCATATGGTATTTGTTTTTCACCACCTGGCTTATTTCATTTAGCATCATACCCTCCAGTTCCATCCATGCTGTCATGAAAGGTAGGAATTCTTTCTTCCTGCTGCATAGTATTCCATTGTGTACATGTACCATGGTTTTTTGATCCACTCATTCACTGATGGACACCTAGGTTGCTTCCAGCACTTGGCTATTGTAAATAATGCATTGGGGTTCATAGGTTCTTTTGGATTGGTGTTTCAGGATTCTTAGGGTATAATCCCAACAGTGGTATTGCTAGGTCAAAATGCAGTTCCATCTTTAGTTTTTTTGAGGAAATTCCATACTGTTCTCCACAGTGGCTGTACCAGTCTGCATTCCCACCAGCAGTGCAGTAGGGTCCCCTTTTCTCCACAACCTCGTCAGCGCTTATTGTTTGTTGATTTGTTTATGATGGCCATGCTGACCGGTGTGAAGTGATATCTCATCGTGGTTTGAATTTGCATTTCTCTGATGGCTAGCAATGCTGAGCATTTTTTCTTATCTCCCTGGGCCCTCTGAATGTATTCCTTGGAGAAGTGTCTGTTCAGGTCCTTTGCCCATTTTTTAATTGCATTGTTTGTCTTTTTGGTGTGGAGTCGTGTGAGTTCTTTATGGATTTTGGAGATCAAACTCTTGCCCGAGGTATCATTGGCAAATATGTTTTACTATACAGTTGGTTCCCTTTTCATTTCATTGATGTTTTCTTTAGCCATGCAGAAGCTTTTTAATTAGATGTAGTCCCATTTGTTTATTCTTTCCCTTATATCCCTTGCCCTAGGGGACATATCAGTGAAAATATTGCTGCGTGGGATGTCTGAAATTTCACTGCCTATGTTTTCCTCTAGGACTTTTATGGTATCATGACTCATATTTAAGAAAAACAGTGGTTAGATGCCACGAAGTAGGTAGCAGTGCCTTAACTGTACTCATGTTGTGACGGCCGAGACCCTCTTCCACCCTTGTCAAGGGGCATACTAACTTTCTGTCCTTTCATACAACATGAAAATCATGTGTTTTGACCCATGTCTACCTTAATACCAGGCACTTGATCATTCTCAATCATTCATTGATCATTCTTCAAAGCATTTTGGCATTGTTTGTTTGTAGTGGTAGGAGTTCAGAATGTCACCCTAAAATATGCCACATTGGCTTATTGATTTTTTTAAATTAAAGTTACTGGACAAAGAGCCTATGCATGAAGGACACTCCGATCTTCCTTCATCCCTCTTGAAGCAGGAGATAAATCCCTCGCATGAAAGGTGCCCTCCCTGCACCAGGAGGATAAGAGGCATCTTTATCCCCACAGATAAGGCATCTAGGGCTGAGAAGCCAGTATAGGCAAACCTTGTTAATTCTTCTCCGTTTACGACTCTAGCTCAAACCCCTCTGCCTCGTCAACTCTACACAAATTTATTGTTTCTCTGTGTAAAAGGTACAAAAGCTTCCTGTTCTGATCACTTCTTTGAGTCCCATATCTGTGTGGCACTCCTGTGAGCACATAGATAATTCAGTTTGTTTTTCTCCTGTTAATCTGTCTTTTTATCTCAGGGGTGTTTCAACCACATACCTATAATGGTATAAGGAAAATTATTTTTCCTCCACAACAGATGTTTTTCTCAGCTTTTCAGTTTCAAACTTTTCAAACCTATGGAAATGTGGTAAGAATCCTACAATATAAGAGATATACCCTCCACATAAAATTCCCTGATTATTAACATTTTGCCTTATTGCTTTCTCTGTCCCTTATAGCTGTCTCTCTCTCTCTCTCTTTCTCATCAGGTAAAACCCATTTTAACACAGACCATAGAAAAACCAAACTGTTTTTCTTAATTAAATTACTTTATCATGAGTACTATGCTAATCCCCAATTCGCAGGTCTAAATTTGTTCTCTGCATTGAATTATCCAACTGACCACAATGACTTGGAAACTACGAGGGGAAGAGGCTATAGATGAATGGCACACACTGCACATTCCCCCCACTCACTGCTGGCCTTCCCATGGCATTGCTTCGATGGTCGCAGCAGCCCTTAGCGAGAGCAGGGTCCCTGAAGAAGGAAATGCAAGTAGCAAAGATAAGACACGGCCTGAGAGCTGCCAACTCATACTTTTGTCTACCTGCAAAGGTAGCAAGCCATTCTTCTCCGAGAGCAGGTGATGCAATTTTAAAAAACAGCCAAACATTACTCAGAACTCACATTGGTAAGAAGAGTAAATGGTCACCTGCATAATGCTACCTGCTGCCCAGCATCATGTGTATCTCTGAAGTGACGGCTCACACAGAGGCAACTGCGTCGCAGTGAGTGCAGCTTTCCAAGGTGACCTCTCTGAAGAGAAACACACGTATGTTGGCATTTACATGCCAGTGTGTTTGTTTAGGAAATATGTCTTTCCAGGCATTTCTCTATGAAACAGAAAACTGGATAAATAAATTTAAAAAATCTGTCCAGAAAGCAATCTGTTAGTGTGTATCACGAGCCCTAAAGGAGTTTATACCTTTTGCCCCAATAATTTCACTTTTGCAAAACTAACCTGAAGGAATAATCAAATATGTATTAAAAGATGAGAGTTAAAAGGTATTCAGCACAGGCTTATGTTAAATAGAAAAATAAAATGAACTCAACCAAACTTTTCAACATAGGTAATAGACTAAATCATTTATGACAATCTAACCAATGCTTAACCTAGTAACATATAAAAATTTTATGATGTGAAAAGAAAAAAGATATAAAACTATATACAGCATAATTATAGCTAGGTTATAATATATATGCATATAAAAAGACTGGAAGGGAATACAATAAGATATTAAGAATGGTAATCTTTAGTGGAGACAGTTATGGGTGATTTTATTATCTTTTCTTTAATATTATACCTTAAGTGCATGTTCCTTGATAAGAAGAAAAAATCCTTTATTCTTATTTAGTATCACACTGTAGAAAATATCAAGTCATATCAGTTTTTCTTTGCCTGTTCATATATATATGTATATGTGTATATATACATATATGTATGTATGTGTATATATTCCACAAATTGTATATCTATATATAATTTGCCGAATTATTTGTGGCATAAAATTTTCATGACCACTTCCATCAAATTTGTGGCATAAAATTTTTATGACCTTTGGGACATGCAGTCCCCAAAGGTCACTTAATAACTACTATACAGAGCACCAATTATGGTGTTTTGCCTACTTTTCCAAATAACAACATGATACCATATATGGGTTGTTTCTATGTCCCTTGGTTGTGTTCCTCATACCTTTCTCCTCTGATTATTTTGTTTCATTCTTTCCCTGTACTCACAGGATATCATCTCATAAAATATGAGATGATCACAGACCAGTCCCTTAAATCAAAATGTATTGAACGTTGAGAGACCGCTGGCAGAGCAAGGCTTTGATTTACAGTGGCCTGATTCATTGAGATAGTGTGATAGAGTCCAAGTTCAATCAGATATTTCACAAGTTGCCTGATCCACTCAGCAGTTCCCTGGGCTCCTGGGACATGGATACAAAGGACTATTGTGCAGCCTTGACAAGTGGCAGATTGTCAAGATAGAATGTAATGACACCTGGGGACAGGCACCTATTTTTGACAAGCCATCAAATGCAGGAAAAAATCAGAAAACAGACCCAAAGAACACCCCAAAAGTTACCAATGTAAGCATATTCTGCTTATGCCTTAATGAGAAGAAGCCAGAAACACTTAGTCTGTATGAGATAATTAGAGCTTGAAATCACTCTCTACATACCTTCTTTAACAAATGGTGTGGGAACTTAAAAACTTAATATTGGATACGCTTTTTTGTTAGGATCCTCTATAGATCCAAGGCAATGTGCATTAATGATCAAAACTTTAACTTTCTTTTTAAATAATATTTGAGGGAGTCGAAAGGCAAATATTTAGTGAGAAATGGGATGGCTGAAAGTCTGATAGCAAGTCAGCCTTTTCTCTGAGCCCTGGGCTGCAGGCTTACGGTTATGTACAGCTGTGTCAGGCCCTGCTTCCTTAAAACCTGAAGAGGAAAATTAATGTAGTGCAGCTATTAAATGTAAAGCCCTATTAACAATACCTCTCATAGGTACCGCTCAATTCAAGTTAGCTTATGAAGATGGTAAGCATAAGATAGAAAATAAAATGAGCTTAGATTTTGAAGACCCAAGCTTAAGTCCTAGTTCTTTTGTAAAATGGGATAATACTTCCTTCCCTACCTAATGAGATTCCAGTAAGTAGCAAATAAGATGATGAAATATGAAGTGATTTTTAAACTCTGAAGTAATAACTCCTTACTTTTATTGACAACTCACTATAAACTAGGCATTGTCCTATTTAGTGCTCACTGCAAAGCTGAGAAAGGAAACCTATCTCTTTTCACAGGTGAGTAAGCTGAGGCCCAAGAGGAACGGTAACTTCCTTATACCTAGAAAGTAGCAAAGCTGGAGTTCAGATCCCAAGTTGGGACTTGATAATCTGCCTCTCTGCGTTTTATCCTTGATCACTGTTTTTAAGACCTGTGTGTCTCAGGTAACATTGGCATTATACATTCTTGGGATTGCCCAAAAATGACTCCAGGAGATCACCCTGTTCCAGTAGAGTAGCCACTAGTCACGTGGGACTATCAAGCTGCTGAAATATGCCTACTGCAACCAAAGACCTAAATTTCATTTAAACTTTAAATCTTTCAACTTCACTTTTTAAAGTTAAACTTAAAAACTGATATTCAATTCAGTGATTGAAAAACTTTGAAGTATATTTGGAAAACTTGGGTATGAAAATCTTTTTAACTACAAATGGTATGAAATTTAAGTACAGATCAAGTGTTTCCAAAGAAAATTTAGTGCCCGAATTGATTCTGTCAGTGTAAAATATACACCTGGTTTCAAAGATCAAAGACAGTATTTTAACAACCAAAATATCTCCATAACAATTTCAAATTGATTACATGTTGAGATGATAATATTTTAAATATAGTCATTCAAAGAAAATGTTACTAAAAATTCATTTCATTTCACCTGTTTCTCTTTACTTTTTTACCGTAGTTACTAAAACACTCAAAGTTGCATACGTCGCTTGCATTATATTGCTACTGACCAGGACTGACCTGCAATAAAAGTCAGCAGACACTGGGAGCTCTCCCTTCTTCCTGGCACATGGGGCAAACAGGAACTTAACCTTCCTACCCTGGCTGCAAGTTACCATGGGCTCCACGAACCCCGGAGGCAGGTGATTGGCTTGCCCAGACATCTGACTATGCAAGCCCTAGAGTCTACTGGTATCCCCCTTGAGGAGTCTGCTCTCTTGCTTGCTCTGTAAGCTGAGCCATGGAGAAGGGGGTAGGGGCTGCCCCTGAGACATACACCTCCTACCGTGTTCCACACGGTGTCCTGCACCCAGCACTTTTCCATGGGTATCATGTATACCATACCTTGCTGAACTTTGCTTTAAGCTTTCCAATAAAGCCTTTCTAACCCCTAGAGCTGTAGAGTTTGCTTTGGTTCCTTAGAGATGGTGACCACAAAGGGACCCACCTTGCACAACAGGAGCTCCTGGAGGTACTCAGAGAAAAGGATCCTGGGAAAAGACTAGACATCCTGCTAACAGGAAGGAAGACACTCAAGGAGCACTGAGATTTATGATCTTGTAAATGTGACACATGTACTTACCACAGAAAAAGCCAAGGACATAGTGGTTACAAAGGTAACCACTGTTACAGTCCCTTGAGTCACATTACCCCATAAAAATGTAAGTGGCAGCAAAGTGAAATTCCTCTACTGACTCACAATACTGCATTTAACCCAGAATAAAGCCGTAACATAATACTGTTCATATACTCCAGGGACAAGGGACTCCCTATCCACCTGCAAGCAGGACAGAGAGCTACCTGTTGATGAGAAGATCCACCTCTGTGTATGGTTAATTAAATGTCTCCTGAGAGCACCCAGCTACGTATGAAGACATAAAAAAGACATTAGGGTAGTAACGTGAAACAGCGTAAAAAGCACTGGCCTTTCATTCTGTAATCTGGGTCTCAGTCTCCTCATCTGTGAAACAATGACACTGAGAGCCTTAAGTTGCACATGCATTTTAATTGTCTAGACATTGTGTGGCACATACAGAGACTCTTTAATAAAGCCTCAGTGCCCTGCCTCTGAGAGATAACAGAGTGAAAAACAATCCCTGCCCTGAAAGAGTTAATGTGCTAGCGGGAGGGGCACATGGGCACCTATGGTGGTGCTGTGGCCAGGGGTGAACAGGTGCCTCTGCAGCGGTGGGAAGGATGGGGTGGGGAGGGGCACTGCTGCTGTGTGTGGGAACAGGGCACAGCAGAGGGTGATGTTCAGAGGTGAGAGGGGGCACCAATGACACTGAAGAGGTAAGACATTGAACTGAAAAGAACAAAAAAGTAGAAATTGCTCCTTAAAAATGAAATCACTCTCAGCTTCTTTTCTTGTAATTTGTGTTCCTCATAAACGTTTAGCACAGAAAACCAATTATTTGAGGTATTTAATGAGCTGTGTTTCAAATAATCACAATTTTAAACTAAATATGTTTGTGCTGTGCCAGAATTCTAGATCTTTGTGAAACAGAAACTTGCCTTCTTTATACTTTACAACTAGGTGCCTTTTATTTCTCAAAACCCCAAATTGGTCCACCCCACTCTGGATTCCCATGGTCGCTGCCTTCACTCAGACTTTATATCATCTTTGATGAGTTGTGGTTATTTCTTGCTGGCCTCCTTCTCTGAGTTTCTTCTCCCTCGAATCCCCTAGCCACATTGCGAACAGAGCAACCTCTCAGAATCCCACACATGCTGGCCACCGCACAGCTTCCACACCGGCGGCAGCAGCCCGTTCCTGCAGAGCAGGCCAGACTACCTGGGGTGCACTAAGACTTCAAGACCCAGTCCTGCCCATCTGCTGAGTAGCCTTACCCCAGACCACCCTGTATTTCAGTGATACCTGGCATGATACCAGGCCCTGACAATCTTCACCTTCCTTCACTGGTACTCACTCCTTCCCCTTCTTCTCTACTCGGCCTTCAAAGCCTCGGCTCAAATGTCACTTCTCCCTTTTCCAGACCAGGTAGCCTCTACCGCACTTTCTCAACAATCACACCATTTTTTCACACTGCCAGTGTAACTCCACAAGGGGTGTGCAACCTTTTGGCGTCTCTGGGCCACACTGGAAGAAGAGTTGCCTTGGGCCACACATCAAATACATTGTGACACATAATCATACACACAAAAAAATTTCATAATGGTTTAAGTAAATTTACAGTTTTGTGTAGGGTGGCATTCATAGCCATCCTGGGACGCCTGCGGGCCGCGGGTTGGACACCCTACATTGTACTGTATCGTATAAGAATGCATTGTGCACATACTGTTTTTTCTCCATGACACCATGAACTTCTAGAAGTGACTTTTTTTTTTTCCCCAAGCCTCCTTTAAGGTGTCTAGGATGGAGTGAAATTTCCGAAAATATTTATAGAGAAGAAGAAAAGTAGGAAGGTAAAAGAGAAGGAAATGCTTAGCAATTGAGTTTAAAATTTTGTGCAATTGGTTTATAGCCTGGATCCTAGAGATGAAGTTGCTGCGCTGTGATGGAGGACAACCCACATTGTTTCTCCGACTGCCACTCGCCCCGTCAGCAAAACAGAAATAATGATGATAGATCTTAGCTCCCTGGGCTGTTGTGAGAGCAGATGAATTGAAAGAGTAGCTGTAAAATTTCAATTTTGAATTGAGTCCAAGGTCATTCCATTTTTTAAATGTAGTTTTTAGAAAAGGAATATTAGAAATTTGCTCTAAAATTTTCATTGAAAAAATATCCTCTTTCTTTGAATGATGATAGGAGATAAAACATGTCACAGTTCAACTCATCCTCCTTATTAATGAATTAAGCCTCATCAAAAGGCAATAAAAAGGGTATAAGAGGCTCCTAAGTACCACTCAAATTTTTATCAGTCATTTTCCCTCCATAAAAATGAACATTTCTATTAAAATGATATTACATAAAAATGCAATTTTAATGTGTGGAGATTCTTTAAAATCACGAGACCACCTGGTAAAAGGCAGGCTTAAAATGATTTTTGCCTGCCTCTGTAGAAATTAGAAATGAAAGGAACACTGAAAGGAATAAAATTAAAAAATGTGAAACCAAAATAGCCACAAAGTAAAATGTGCTCCCCAAGTGTGAAAATTTCAGGACATCCAACTCAAAGTTGAATAATTATTGGATCCAAGTCCGCAGTGACCGTGGGAAATGAGCAGCTCTTCATGCATAGAAAGACCGCTGGGGCCACACAGGAGGACAGGACTGCGTGTGAAGGAGCAGTGTGAGACTAGAAGACAAGGATGTGACATCACAGCACAGTGAAAATGTGGGTTACTTCCCACAAGGGATAGGCCTGGGGAAAGGGTTCCAGCAGGCAAAAATGCAATAAAGTTCCAAGGATGGTCACTCCAGACAAAAAGCAGGTCCCTCTAAGAATAAAAAAAGGATACATTAGGTAACTGATCAATAACTAAGCTTTGATGTCTGTTTCCAAATATGACTGCAGTGATTAATGGAAAGCATTTCAAATTGAGAAGCATTGAGATAATAAGCATAAAACTGCATTCATTGCATGGGTGAACATTTGGGGGATGTGAATATTTATCTTGATTGTCTTGGAGGCATTTCAATTTAAAAAAATGAAAAACCATGATTGACCTATGGTCATGGACAGCAGTGGGGGGACTGCCTGTGGGAGCGGTGGGGGGGGGCAGGCTGGGTGAGAGGGGACAAAGGGGAAAACTGGGACAACTCTAATAGCATAAACAATAAAACAATTTAAATTATAAAAGATGAAAAGTATATGTGAGAACAAAACACTCAACAAACAAGATTCTTCCAGGGTACAAGCTGAGCCCCTTCGGAGCTGCATCAATTTCACGTTTCCCTGGGACGCAGCTTAGGAAATCATGCTGAGTGTTTCCTTATACCCACTGCCAAGTGTACTGGAAGAACCGGATCCCCCAAGGGACTGGTTAAGTCTTTGACAAACAGGAAGAATCTAACTCGACACGTTCCATGTACTTAAGAAATTCTGCAAGGCCACATATCATCATTACTGCCATCTCCCTTTTGGCTTTTTCGCCCCACTGCCAGCTACCAATACCGACAACACTTGACAGTGTTGGGAACTAGGGACAGCTGGTCCCAGTTCCCAATGCATTAGCTCCTTTCCTCTTCAGCACCTCCGGAGCGGTTGGTGGTGCAGTTCTCTTCCCGTTGAGAAAACTGAAGGCTCCGGGAAGGAAGGTCATACTCCTACAAAGAGGCACGTTGAAGAGAAAGATCCAGGTCTCCCTGGTTCAAAGCTGCTGCATCTCCCACTACCAGTTTAAATTTCGTCGTGATTTTGGGAATGGCTCCATTCTTTGAGAAAGAGCAAACCCCTTGGCAAGGGCTCCTAAATGTTTCCAGAGCCCCTCGGAGTAGCTGGTGCTATGTTTAATCACTCGGAGGGGAAGAGGCCATGGTGAGTTTCTCATGTGTGAGGCATTGGCAGTGGGCTCAGGCTGCAGATGGGCAGAAGGAGGGGAGACCGGGGTGCAACGCTCCGAGCGGGGATTAAACATCCAAATCGGAAAGAGAACAGCTGTAGTCCCTTTACATTGCAGTTTTAAAATTCTGGGCATAAAAAAGAACTATAAAAATCGCAAGTTAGGCTCTGGATCATAACAGATGAATAAGGGATTTATAATCTTTAAACTGCAAGGAAAATGGCTTACATTTGTACCATTTCCTATTTTGATTACAATCATTGTCCCGAGAGCAGATTCATGTTGTGCCTTTTCTGATCCTTTCTGCAATCCATCACAAGGAGGAAACAGAACAGAAGACAATAAAAGCCTATGTAACTTCAGACCTTTCCATTTCAATTTTTATTGCCTTCTCTCCTTCCTTCCTTCCTTCCTTCCTTCCTTCCTTCCTTCCTTCCTTCCTTCCTTCCTTCCTTCCTTGTTTGTCATAATTTGATGGAGTCATTTTCTGCTGTAACCTGTTAGGCACCTCATCAACCTGGATGGGGGAGACAGTCTGGACAATTACCTTTCAGAATATTAAGAAGGTTAAAGTAAAGCAAAAGCCTGCTGTCTAGTGCTTTTCATAAACTAGCTTGGGTATTAAATTCTGATACCTTGTTCCAGGTTCCCATCTTGTAATCATGAGAAATGGCACAAAGTAAGGCTCCTTCTAAATTATTTTAAAATGACATTCTTCTTCTAGTGGTTTCAGGTCATATATAGTTTATATGTCAAAAAACCTTGGGGAAATTTCTACCCTTCTTCCCCTATAATACTCTCCTTACAACAGAACATCCCTTAATCCTTCATAGGAACTTTTTTCAGCTCAATTTGTTTTCCTTTGTATTAAAAGAACTTCTAAAAAATTGATAAGAACTTTTATAACAACCAAAATTCTCTATTGTTCTAGAAGACCATTGTTCATGAAACACAGTGTGAAGGTATCAGAGCTCGTATGCAAAGAAAGAATGAAAACATCCTAGGTCCAATGCCTCTGGGCTCCCGCCTGGCCTTTAACTATTATGGCTGAAAGCAGGCCTGGGGCAGTGCGCACCTGCCCACCCGTATTACTGGGCTGCGGATGCAGTTCACTGGGAAACTATGGCTGTACCAGTACAAGAAAAATTTGTACAAACGTGAATCACGTTACATCTTTCAGGTGTTATTCAAATCTCACAGTCGGGTACATTCTAGGATGACATAAAAATTCAGTAATTTCTAAACTAGAAAGGAAAAAATAACTTTTTCTTCTCTGTGTTACTTTTTTTCACTTCTGATCCAGTTAGACTGTCTAGCCTTTCATAGCACAGAAAATATATCAAGCATAAGAAGCTGGTAGCATACCCACAGCTGACCTAACTTCATAGAATTACACTCCGATCTCCATCACTTATACTCCAACTGCCCTTGGGTGGCTTTATACACAGGTGACATTTGCGACCTAAGGGGAGTTTCCCCGTGGAGGCTGCAAAGCTTGTAGTAAATTATACCATATCCAGGAACTCATTAAAGCATTTCCACACAGTATTTTGTGATGGATAGGGCAGCCTCAGGAATTCCAGTTGGATGTATAAACTGCCTCTTGTTGTTTGGTGTTGTCATTGTGGTCAACATACAAATGTAAATGATATAAGCACTCTGTCTTCATTTGCATGTAATTTTGGCAAGCAGTATTTGAAAAGTGTTGTCAACCATTTCTTTTACCAATCACTACTCTTCTCAGACAACAGATTAACTCATTCATTAATCCATTCATACATTCCACAAGCATTAACTCTGTACCTAATATGTAGGAGGAGGTGTGCAGGGGTGGCAGGCATGGGATATACAAAAGTAATAGAGAGATAGCCCCTGTCCTCAAGGAGCACATGGTCTAGTGAAAAGAGAAATAGAAGCAGACAGGTTGCCAGGACTATTTGTTGGTCAAGTGGTAGGATTTTAGTACAAAATAAAATTCGATGTCAGGAGATGCAAACAGGTAGGTTTAACAGAGATATTACTTGAGTTGGATTTTGAGTGATGAGGAGGACACTTCCAAATGAAGACAGCTCACAGGGCATCCTTGACAGGGGAAAGGGTGAGGGAAGAGCTAAAACAACTTTAGTTCTAGCCAAAGCAAAATATAATTAAGTAAAGTCAATCTACTTTCCATTGCCTCCCCTTCCCCTTCCCAAAATCAAGCAACACAGGCAAACTCTAATACAAATACTGTGAACCTTACTTCTGTTTCTCTCGACTTGTATAAAGGAAGATAAGATTTTGTTATGAACAACCACAAAGACAGCAAGTAACTTGGGAACCAGGCACTTTCATGTTACTATCTCCCTGATCTTACGTGTCTTACAAAATAATGAAACAACACTTCCTGAGAACTGCCAGCTGACAAAGGCCTACCTGCAATTAGGAATGAGTGCTTGTGCCAAGGCATGAGAAGTTTTCGAGGGGGTCAGTCAAGATTTCCAGCCAGTGTCTTCAGCTGTGCAGTTGTATTACACCCCTGTCCTGGTAAATTGCTTGTGGTTCCTGAAACACAGAGCTGCAATCTCTCAGTTGGATACCTTTGCAGATAATTCCCAGAATACACTGCCAGTTTCTACATGACCAAGTCCTTAAAACTCAGCTCAAGAGCAACTTCCTTGAGAAAACCTTCCCCCCCCAACCCACCCCCATCACTCTGGGTGGGTGCCGCTTCTATGTGCTCTTATAGACTCCAGTGATTATCTCTGCCATAGTCATCATCTCCCACAAGACCAACTCCTAGAAGACAAACTTTTAAAAAAATTTTATATCCCTGGCACCTATTCAAGTGCTCAGTAAGTAACTGACAGACAGATAAATAAATAAAACAATCAATCGTTTTATCTGTAGAACAAAGTGATTCAGGTTGGAGAATTATGTTATGAATAATTTAGACATAAAAGGCAGAGTTGTAGCTAATCAACCTAATACTTTTTTAAGCAAAGTGATACATGGTAAAGGATACAAAAGGGTATGACTAATTTAAAGAACAACAGGACTTCCGGCCAAGATGGAGGCATAGGTGGACACACTGTGCCTCCTCTCACAACCAAAATTAAGGACAACAAAGATTTAAAAACAAGGAAACAACCAGAACTCACAGAAAATTGAACTGTTCGGAAGTCCAACAACCATTCATCCAGACCAGTAAGAGGGGCGGAGTCGCGGCAGGAGAAAGTGGAGGTGTGGACCGGGCTCACAGGCAGCAGTTGCTGGCAGATCCCAGGTGCACAGGTGGCGGCTAGCAGACCCTGGGCACGGGGTGGCAACTGTGCAGACCCAGTGAGGCCGTGCAAGGCTGCTGGCTGACCAGGTGGTCCCACATTGGCGCACAGATAATCCAGGTGAAGGAGAAGCAGTGGAAGGGACTGGAATCCGAGAGTGAGCAGAGCAAGCACCATTGTTTCCTCTCAGACCCTGCCCCCACATACAGCGTCACTACCCAGCAACTGGGCTGCCCCACCCTGGGGAACACCTAAGGCTCCACCCCTCACTATGTAACAGCTGTGACTAGGCCAAAAAAAAAAAAAAACCTGAAACAAAAATGGCTCAAACCAGAGAACAAATCAAAGCCCTGGAGCCAACTTATCTAAGCGATGAAGAGATAGCCAACCTATCAGATGCACAATTCAAAGTCCTGGTGATCAAGATGCTCACAAATTAGATGAAAAAATGAAGGCTACAATAAGTGAAATGAAAAACGCACAGGGAACCAATAGAGATGGGAGGAAAACTGGTGCTCAAATCAATGGAGTGAACCAGAAGGAAGAAACAAACAACCAAACAGAAAAGAATGAAGAAACAAGAATTCAAAAAAATGAGGAGAGGCTTAGGAACCTCCAAGACATCTTTAAGCATCCCAACATCCGAATTATAGGGGTACCAGAAGGAGAAGAAGAAGAGCAAGTGGAAAACTTATTTGAACAAATAATAAAGGAGAACTTTTTTAATCTGGCAAAGGAAATAGACTTCCAGGAAGTCCAGGAAGCTCAGAGTCCCAAAGAAGTTGGACCCAAGGAGGAACACACCAAGGTACATCATCATTACATTAGCCAAGATTAAAATGAAGGAGAGAATTCTAGAAGCAGCAAGGGATAAAGGCAGAGTCACCTACAAAGGAGTTCCCATCAGACTGTCAGCTGATTTCTCAAAAGAGACCTTACAGGCAAGAAGGGGCTGGAAAGAGGTATTCCAAGTCATGAAAGTCAAGGACCTACACCTAAGATTGCTCTATCTAGCAAAGCTTTCATTTAGAATGGAAGGGAAGATAAAGTGCCTCTCAGATAAGGTCAAGTTAAAGGAGTTCATCATCACGAAGCCCTTATTATATGAAATGTTAAAGGGACTTATCTAAGAAAAAGAAGATAAAAAATATGAACAGTAAAAAGACAGCAAACTCACAGGTATTACAACCAGACCTAAAACAAAAGCCAGCTAAGTAAACTACTACAACAGGAGCAGAAACACAGAAATGGAGATCACATGTAGGGTTAGCAATAGGGGAGTGGGACAAGGAGAGAGGGGGACAAGGTACAGAGAATAAGTAGTATAGACAGTGGGTAGAAAATAGACAGGGGGAGGGCAAGAATAGTGTGGGAAATGTAGAAGCTAAAGAACTTATGATACATGGACATGAACTAAAGGGGGGAATGTGGATGGGAGGGGGTGTGCAGGGTGGAGGGGGATGAAGGGGGAGAAATGGGACAACTGTAATAGCATAATCAACAAAATATATTTTTTAAAAAAGAAAAAATAATAAAGAACAACAAATTTTGGCTTAAGGTAAAACTTCCGAACAACTAGGATTGTCCCACAAAAAAGTGGTCTGTCTCCAGGTAGGCAAATTATGCCCACCACATGTTTTTATAAATAAAGTTTTATTGTAACACATCCATACCTGTGTGTTTACATGTTGTCCATATCTGCTATCACACAAAAGCAGAGTTGAGTAGTTGCAACAAAACTCTAAGGCCTGCAAAGTCTAAAATATTTACTATCTGACGCTTTACAGAAAAAGTTTACTGACCTCTGGTCTACTAATGGGGATGTGAGATTCCTATTACAGGAAATACTCAAGTAGAGGGGCTAGATCTGACCAGGATGCGGAAAGAAAGAATATGTTCCTTTAAAGGCAGAATGGTAGCCTTTAAAGTTCTTCCCTCTGGAGAGGTGTATGATTATAGGCCTGCTTTTTTATGACAAAAATACTTTGTCTTTGACGGGCAGCCCTCTAACGGACAGTGTTGCTCGTGGAAGTAAAGGAAATCATCGCCCATATGGTTATGATTTAGGTAATGCCCCTGACTTCCTCACTCCAGCCTACTGCCACTCTAAATAATGAGGGAAATAGATTTTTGGCTTTAAGAATCACCAGGGCAATTTCACAGGAAGAAGTCACAAAGGATTCAAAAGCAGCCGAGGGAACAGTAACCTGACCTGCTGCTGACTGCATTTGCCAACGGACCTGAAACTGGGATCTCCCTCTGGCCCACAAGTATGAATCATGGGCAGCCCTCTGGCCTTCGCTATTCATTAGGAAGGGAGCCACTCATGAGATTACCTCTCCTGCTTGCTTGCTTCTCATTGACTCCCCTCAGCAGTGCTGGAGGTCAGGTCTGAAGAATGCCTTTTCCTTCTTTGGCAGGTATATTTAGTAGGAATGAAAAGATTCTCAAACTAAAGAAGCACTCCGGATGAAAGAAAATTCCTTTTCAGAAACCATTTTGTTTTCACACATTGAGACGATACACTGTGACATGTTTTTAATGTTGAACTAAAGCCAGTTGGTGCATACCCATTTGGTGTTTATCAGGAGGGGGGACAAGCCTGCATGCTTCCACACTTCCACGTACAGAGGATGTAGCTTGCAGTAGGTTAGGGAAGGAGCTGCTGCATCAGGAGGAGAAAACCATTCCTGTGTCCTGTGACACTGGACAAGGTAATTGCTGCAGGGATCTGGTCAATGACAGCAGGTTTGGGGATAAAGCATGTTCTTGTTCCCCCCACCACCCCAGTAAAGCACAGCAGTGATCTTAGCACATCTCTGGTGTTGCTAGGTAAACTATTCTACAAAGAAAAGACAGGGGAAGTCCCAGAGACTCCATTTTAAAGTGGGTACATGAGCTATCCCCAAAGATGCTTCATCCCCTCACCAACCATGTCTAGTCCCAGAAGATGCTCAAAGATGAAGGCAGCTAAAAAGCCCCCAGAACTTTTGTGGTAGGAATTATGTATAGCTGCTGTTTACTGTTTTCCAGTGGTCACATTTGAAAATGCTTATGGGTTCCCCCTTGTCTTCCGCCTATCCCTGTAGGAAGTGATCCCCTCTCCTGGTGTACCACGGCTGTGGTGCCACTGAGCAGCACTCTCAGACTGCTGCTGACTCTTGTTATCAGTCTGAAGGAATTGGCTGCTTTAAAGGAAAGGAAGAAATCTGTCCAGCATTATGTAGTGTAAAGGGAGGGCTACATAAGTTATAGCTGTCTGGGGCCAACGTGCACAGATACTTGGCGTTTGTTCTGTCCCTCCTCCTCCCCATTCTGCTGTGCTGGAGGATACTTGCTGTAATAAAAAATAATGGAGAAAATTTGCTCCCACGCAGCCTTATTGAAATGTTCCACTGGTAGGAGTGACTGTAGGTCGGGAGGGGAAACGTTCAGTCAATGGGATTCAGAACCATGCTCCCTCTTCCAAACTCCCTTGGCACCGATTGGCTGAACCAGTCCATGACATTTATCAAGTCCTGCCCTGCTGTGTGTCTGTGCCTGTCTGTCTCATCCACGCAAAGAATGTGTAAAAATTCCTTAGAGGTAATATAATCCCACATGCTCTCCTTTGCACCACTAACTGCTTCTAGCACCCTGAAGTCATTTGAAAAAAAAAAATGGTGTGTTATTTCTGAAGCCTGTGAACTACTTTGAATACATTTTAAGAATTTTTTTAAAGTTCCACGAGGAACCAGAACACAAAAGAGAAGGGAGATTTTTTAAATCCTTCACTACAACAGGCAGAATGAGAGAACACCCGAAGATGTCCAGTCCTAATTCCCAGACCCCATGAATATGTTACGTTACATGGCAAGGGAGAATTAAAGTTGTAGATGAAATTAAGGTTGCTAATCAGCTGACCTTAAAACAGGGAGATGTTTTCCTTGATTATCTGGGTTGACTCAACACAGTCACAAAGGTCCTTCAGAGTGAAAGCAGCCAGCAGAAAGAGACTTAGTGTCGGTGATGCTATGTGACGAAGATCACTAGCTTTTGCTGGCTGCAAAGATGGAAGGGGGTGCCAGGCTGAGCAACGCAGGCAGCCTCTAGAACCTGGAAAAGGCAAGAACGCATTCTCCCTGGAGAGGAATGTGGCCCTGTTGGTTCCCTGCTTTTATTTAGTGAAGTTTGGATCTTCAGAGCTGTAAGATGAGAAATTTGTGTTGTTTTAAGACAGCAAATTTATAGGAATTTGTGACAGAAGCAGTAAGAAACTAATAGATTCAACTACATAAGACTTACGAAAAAAGAAGTTTAATATTGAGACATTTTCTTCATGATAATTTCTACCTTGAAGAGAGCCTTCAGTCCTGCTTGACAAGAAAATTTCTAAGTGATAGGGACTAAGAAGGAATCAAGCAACTTTAAGACATAATCTTCGGCCTCCCAAGACTGTGTATGTTTCATGTGATAACCCATTGTGAAAGGCAGAATTAACCTCGCTCTTACATGAAATGAGCAGTTGCCTCTGTAGTCATTTTATGGGGAAGAATAAGGTCCCCAATCTACTTCCCACAAAATGTCCCTCCCACTTCCCTACTGGGCCTTCAGAACTGGGAAAGCAACATCACAGCCAATTAAATAGGGCACCACTGCCGCTTTCTGTAGGGAAATCTTATATCTGTTGACATAAAGGGTCTACTTTTCACAATGGAAAACCACTTGCTCTGCTGCCTGAACACAAAATGTCACTTGAAATTGGTGCCCCCAAACCTGATAGCAGTGGATGTTGCCAGATGAGATAGGCTCAGAGCCAATGATACTGGCCGGAAGCACAAAGGGATGCATGTAGTCACATGTGTTTGCCAAGTCAGGGAGGAAAATAGAGAGAAATGAGCTCCAAAGACCATCTTTGATAATATCACAATGTTGTTTACTGTCAACACTTAAAGGTGCAGGTTCCCCAATTCAGTCTATCAAGTTGATTAAACTGGAAGGGCTACAAAGGCCTTCTCTAGTACATACTCTGAGCAAAATAGGAGCCTAAAGCTCTTTTGTAATTGTTCAGTACCCAAGGTATAAGTGAACACATTTATGGGACTTGGCCTCTAGCCCACTTCATATAACTACACATAAACACACCTTTTATTGCTCAATAATGTTTTCCCTTTTGTAACATTTTACGAGCCACTAAGAAAAAAATGGAGCTTGTATTTTAATTTTTTTTAGGAAAAGAAACCGCAGAAATACCATATCTTCCAAATGGGAACTTCTCTTGCCTGCTGCCTCAACCAAAAAGTATTTGTCAGGGGAGTAGTCAAAGCTTCAGCATCAACAACTTGAGATTTTAATTTGGTCCAAATGCAGCTAACTTGCTCTCCAGACTGAATTTCTGCATTTCTCTTTATGAGCCCGACCTCCTTCTCTGGGATGCTTGGGGGGCACTATGGCAGAATTCATCAGCTCTGTATGCGTATGGGATGTGTTCCCACTGGCTCTGTTACAAACCAGCACTCTCTCACCTTGGCTTCTGTGCAGACAAACAAGAAACTCATCCATGCACACCTTTCCCTGACACTTTCTACGTCATGCCCAGGCCTTTGTGACCCTCTACCTGGACCACTGCAATAGCTTCCTAACTAGTCACCCTGCCTCCAATATTCCTATTCTCCAACTTATATAATCACATTGCGGCCAGATAAATACTGGAAGAGAGACATAATATTGCCCCAGCTTAGATGCTCCAGTAGTTCTTCATTTTTCACCAAACGAAGCTCAACCTCCTTAATCTGGCATTCAACCTCATACAACTTGCTCCGAACTACATTTTCGGTGGTCTCGCTCACTTTCCTCTCTCATGCATTAACCTGGATGGCTTGGCACTCTGCAGCGTACCTCACTTGTGCCTTTATTCTTGCCACTTTGAGTTTTTCGTTGCAAGCCACAAAAACTGACTTTGGCTACATTAGGAACTAGCGGATATTCTGAAAGTTCACAGAATCTAAAGAGCAAGGCACAGAAAGGACAGAAATCAAAACTGTAGAGAAGGGAGGTGATCAGTAGCAGGAATTTTGGACAATCTGTTCAGATCACAACCAAAGTAAATAAAGGAACTCTCGATTTTTTAAATCCCAGCCCGAGGATATATTTATTGATGTTTAGTGAGAGAGAGAAACGTTGATGAGAGAGAAAGCATTGATCAGTTGCTTCCCATACATGACCCAACTAGGGATCCAACCCACAACCCAGGTATGTGCCCTGACCAGGGACTGAACCACAACCCCTCAGTGTACAGAATGAGGTTCCAACCAACTGAGCCATCTGTCCAGGGCTGAGCTCCAGATTTTTGAGTCTTTTGTTTTGGTTTGGTGTTTTTCAAGTCTATGCAGATTCCAGTTCCAGAGTATTCAACTGACCTGGCTTCAGCTAGAGAAAATCAGAGCACCTTGATGACAATTTCTCAAACTTTATCCAAACAGAGAAGAAAATTTTCCAAAAGTAAGTTAGAGTTTTAATACAAAGAGAACACACCACAGAAGCTGGGCAGCCAAAAGCAACAAATACAACAGTATCTCCACCTGGAATGCTGACTTCAACCTACCCAAACTCTGCCCATCCTTCAAGACTCAGTTCAGACATCATTTCAGTGTCTGAGCTCATCTCTTTTGTTGTAAACTTATAGCTCAGAGTGCAGTCCCCTTTTAGTCCTCCTTATTTTCTTTCTTGTTTGTTTTGTGTGTTTTATCCCTGTCCTCACCAACTAGCTGTGAAATGAGAAATTCACCTCCATAACGGGCTCCAGTTCCTCGAGCTACCAAAAGGAAGTAATAACAACTATCTCACAAAATCACTGTGAGTTGGATTATAATATCTCTGTGTAATGTAATTAGTTCAATGCCTGACACAAAGTAAATCTTCAAGGTATTGTATTGCTGCTATTATTTTTTATTAGCCTGTCATCATTACCTTTGTCAGTATGTAACTCTTTTAAACTGGGAACCACGATTTACTTATCTTTATAGACCCTAGTCAAACATTTTACACCAAAAAACTATGCGTTACCTCTCATGAATGAATGACTTAATCTATAAAGCAATCAATCAATGAAGGAAGATAAAAGTTGAAAGCTGAAACTGAGATTTCAGTAGACCTGCTCTTTCGACTTTTACAGCCCAGTAAGAAAACCCCAACTGGAGGAGCGAGGATCATCACAAATGTTCCAAGAAAAAGAAAGGAACAGAGTTTTCTATAGACCATTCAATGGCCCTGCGGTATTTGGAAATACAGCCCCAGTTCTTTCCTTGTGCAGCAATAGCCTGCATCTGCATAAAATTTTAAATCAATAATGAAAAGAAAGAATGAAGGAAGGAGGGAAAGAGGAAGGGTTTCGTTAGGAAGAACCCTAGCGTGACCCACGGTGATGGGAAACAGACACCCCGACCCTGACCCCGTCTTCTAACTCTGTCAGGGGCCCCCTGCGGAGCCACCTCGGTGCAGCTACTGGGTGCAGTAGTTAGGGAGGCTCCTCGGGCATCCTTATCTCCCTTGGTTACCACAATGGGTCTGCCTTCTATGAATTTATCTAAACCTTCAAATCTATTTTTAGATTCAGCCTTTGCCACTTTCTATTTGTATCTTAAAGCTCTGCTCTAAGTGTCATCTGGATGGCTAGTGAAAAACTAGAAAAAACAAGCCCTTCCAAAAGAGAAGCTGAGAAAGTCCCAATTAAATCTTACCTGTGCCACGCAACAGCCTTGGGCCAAACATTTGCCCTCCCTGATTCACTTTGATTCATTTAAAGCTGATATAATAATCTTCAGATTAGTATATTAAAGATTAGATTTTAATTTTCACTTGTTCATGCCACGGAGAATATATTATATAAATGTTACATCTTATAGATTGTAAGTAACAATCTTTTTTCAATTTCACTGAATTTTTTCCTCCCTGATCACTCTTTTCTCCCCCCACCATGATATTTTTATACCCTTTGGGTAATCCCCACAGGAGCACAACATACGGTTGTGTTGATATGCATTGCACTACTCTAGGGATCAACGTTCACATTGTTTATCATAGCTATATGTCCATTTGTCATGAAAATTTCCCAGTATGTCAGTAAACTATCTCAAGGCAGGGGTACCTTTTCTACTTCACATGAAGCAAACCGCCTTCCCCTTCTCTGGAGCACACCAGCAAGAATTAATTACCTACTTGGGGAGAATGAACACAAGCATTAGACCATCTAGAATGGAAAAACCAGGCTCTCGTGACTCAGAGGGCTTTAAAACTGAGCCTGCTAAGCTGCATACTTTCTCTTTGCCAGAAGTGAGTCACATCAAGATGAGAAGGAAATGTAGCAGCGAAAACAAGCCCTCTTGCAGAAGGTCAGCTAGCCTAGTCAATCCTAGATGCATGAAGTCTGAAGATGGCGACTGTGTCTCTGGAGTGAGCACACCTTTAAATTATTAAGAACAGGGGTTAGAGTTTAGAAAGAAGCCTCATATTTAAAAACAGATGGTTTTCTCTTAACTTCCAGGAAAATTAGGACTGCCCAGATGCTGCTGCTGATGGAACTGACTTCTAATAGCATACTGCAGGGTTGAGACTGCGTCATTTACGCTTTGTAAAATCCAGAACCCTTCAGTGCTCTGAATGGTAACGGCCCAAGCAAACTGAAGCTGATGGGGCTTTTTTGTCCACATCCCTCACCATCTTCCACTTTCCCTCTTCTGCTCAGCACCACCCACTGTCTGATTAAAAGGAAGTCACCCATATAAAGAGTACAGAAGCCCAGCAAAGGTAATGTGTTCTGTCCCTTTGTAAAATGAATGGAATCTCAAGCTATTACCCAATCTAGCAGCATGCCAGTTTGAAAGATCTTCACAAGCTTCCTCAGTGATAATCAGGACAAAAGAACTCACTGATTAATTCTGCAAACTTTTCCTGAGCATCTTTTTTATGCCAGGGGTTGAGCTTTCACAGGCACTACTCAGAGTCTATCACGAAGAGTTCACGGCCTTTGTGTATGCGAGGCCCAGACCTCACGTGCACACATGTCAGTGTCCTCCAGTCAAATGTAGGCTGCAGTATTTTCCCGAGGATGCACTGGCAAGATTAAAAGATGTACGTCACAGCACCTATTGTGGGCTTTGATATAAGTTTTTATAAGTCACGTGACTATCTCGTGAAACGCCTGTTTATATTGCATCATATTTTTGTGTTAAAAGAATTAATTGATCAAAGATACATAGATACAATTATACATATGCATACATAAACTTTTTTTACATTCCACAATTTTAGCCCTATTTTAGCATTTCTCCACTTGTAGAGACACTGGGTGCCTCAAAATGTGGAAGTGGCCCAGACCTCTCTGAGAGTATAAAGTAATAAAGATAGCATGAAACCATGGAAACAACATCATTTTCTAGCCCTTAAATCATCTCAAGTAACAATTACTACCTTTTACTTTTAAGTCTCCATTCAAGGTTTCTTATTGACTCTTTTATAATAGCATGGTAGTATTCCACTGTGGTCTGAAATTATTTTCTGCTGCACTTTAAATCCCTCCTGCATCAATTTCACTACATTTTTTCTTGACCTATTGGTGTAAATAGAAAAAAAAGTCATTTATACCATCATATATACTGGCTATTTCTTACCTTTTTGCAATGTATGTGACAGGGTACTTTGCTTATTATACATAGATGCTGAACAGCTATTGCTCAGATTTCACCAATGATGTCAACCAGATTCATATACCAAATATATATATATGATATACACAAACGCACACAGTATTAAACAAGCTTGGATTATACAGCTGAGGAAACTTAGAGTCTCAGAGAGGCTAAGTAGCCTGACCAAGGTCACACCTAGTAAATTAGAAAGTCGGGACTAATGCCCAAGCCCATCTGACCTCAAAGCCATATGGTAGGCTCCAGACTACTAACTAGGTGGTATCTTACCTTTGGTCCTGGGGTTAGATTTGGCTGCTTTTAATTGCCAATAGGCTCCACCTGTACTTTCTAATGAAAACAATTGTTAACTACAAACACCTCTACACAGAATCTAAAAAAATGAAGAATCAATTTGGAGAGGTCAGAGCTTTAAAATTTTTCCTATTATACTTCTTGAAAGTAACTGCTCAGAAAGATAAGGTGGTTCATATTTCTAATAAAGCCGTGACAGTCCCAGAAATGCTGACTCATTTGTAATGGGACAACATTCCTGGAACCATGTCGCGTATTGAGTGGCCTGTCAGAGCTCTTGCAGACATGAAAGGGCCTCTGCAATCCTGGCACCTCATCCCCCTCACTTCAGCAGGAGTGTTCCCGGGACACTTCCTGTCTGCTTGATACTCACACGACAGGTTTGTGTTAGAGAAGCCAACGCTTCTCAGGTTGTTTTCCAAAATATGTGGTGACCGGGAATTTGTTTCCTTTAACGAACAAAGTTTGAAATTAGTAACTTATTTTGTTTCCTTCACTATTTTGACATTTCATTGTCTGGCTTCTTGTACCCTACTGTATTTCTGTGCAAGTATCTTTCCTGCCTCTACATCATCACATCAAGCTGGAAGCTCTCCAAACCTCCCTGCTGAATAATTTCTAGAAGCCTTCTATGACCAAGCTTTTTAAAGATTCATTTCCACTCTATCACTTCTCATTTTCCATTCATATACCTCCAAAGAGCCTTGTGAAATGGATGTTTCCACTCCTTATTTATTTGATCTCTGCAATATTGCATACCATTTGCCTTTCCCTCTCAGAAGCTTTTATATCCCTTGATGTCCTTGGTAACACTCTGTTCTCGTTTTCCTTCTATCTGGCCAGTCCTCCTCCCCATTTTTATTCATACAATATCTTTCATATCATTCATCTTTTTCTTCCTCCTGCATCTTAAATGTTAATCATTCATGGGATCCTGTTTCTGCACTTTTAACTACACTCTCCCTAAGTGACCTCATCCTTAAGACTTCAAATGTGTCCATTATACCATGTCTGCCAAATATCATAACTATAATGAAGGAAAGGATCACACCCATCTTGGCCTGGAGCATAGAAAATGATTAATAGATGTTTGTTGGAGATAATTTAATGTGTTAAATAATTATCTCCAGCCCAGGTCTTCCTCTTGAGCCCCAAACTGTGTGTGTGTGTGTGTGTGTGTGTGTGTGTGTGTGTGTGTAGTCTCTCTCTCTCTCTGTGTCTGTATATACATGTATATACATATATGCATATATGTATAGACACATATGTGTTACATAGGTGCATGTGCATATACCTGTATGCATGCATGCATATGTGTGTGCATATACACACATACACAGAGGATCCAGCAGAAGTAACACCTGCTTGAGTGTGTTTGGTAGGCACATGAATGGCTCACACGAGATGGGCAGTAATTCGGACATTTCACCTAAAATGTGGTGTGCTTGAGTGTGATATTGTTATGTCACAGAATTACATGTTTATGATTTTGTAATAAAGGGTTTTGTAATAAAAATGATGTTATTTGTGCCAGACCCTACATGCACACAAATCTTATTGGACTACTCTCCCTGAATATGCTACAGGCATCCAACATTTATCTCATTCAAAAGTAGCTTATTTTCAGCTGGTCCCCGACCTCTTTCTTACCTTTCATTCTATATTGTGGTAAATGGCGCCATGCAAATCAATTACCCTGGAGGTTGTCCTTGTGACTCCCTCTTACCCCAATGCCCTCTCTTACATCTAGTTATTCATTAAATCCATTTATTATTCTCTTGTAAATCTTCCAAGCCCATCCTCTCCTCCCACTCACACTGCCGCGGCCTTAGTTCAGGCTGCCCTCGCGGTGTAACTACCGCAGCCTCCTAATTGGTCTCGCTCTCTTCACTCTCCCTCCAGCCCCTGAACACCCCATGCATCCTCTACACGGCTGTCAGAATGTTTTTTTCTGAAAACAAACCCAATCGTGTACAATTACGCATCCAGTATTATGAGTTCCATGAATTTCCTCTTTCTCTCTCCGTGTAAGCACCGCAACAGGCACCTTTCACAGAAGGTCCACTCGAGGCAAATGGAACCATACCCCTGTAACAGGAAACCAGCCAACCTTCTGATGGGAGTCAGAACCCAGGGCTGAGACCACCCCCACCCCGCCCCACATCCTTCTACTTCACTCATGCGAGGCAGTAGTGCCTGTGCCATATTTCTAGCCATATACGTATCGTGAACACTGCTTTTTTCACTTATTTAAAATTATGGCTCTCATCCCTCAGGCTAGTTAATAAACCCGGTGGTGCTAATTGAGATGGCTAAGAGTTAAACATTTACAGTAGCTACCTGATTAAAGCCTTTCAAATGCTAACTAACCTCCCTTGGAGTGTGTATTTCTGATTAAGGTACTTCAACTATTAGCAAGCTGTCCCTGGAGGTAGGTTAAACTAGCTAAAGGCACGCACATGTATGTATTACACTTTCTCTGCTGAATGATTTTAAAGTAAATTACAGACAATATATTGCCCTATTTTGCAGGGCCTTACCTGCGTGCCTAATTTGCCTGCTGGGTAATTAAGCAGTGCCAGTACTTACCCAATCCTTGGCATCCTTGCCTCGATGCTCAGTACAAGAAAAAACATGCAGCAAATGTTCTGTTAATGAATAAATGGGTGACATAACCAATCCATTAGTTATCAGGGCAAAATTTCCGAATTTATTTCATCTATCAGGGCTCAATCTTTCACATACATGACAGGAGCTAATGTTAAGCTGAATTATATGAAAATGCTACCTCTAAAACTGGAATACATGCAATATGGACAATTGTATGTGGTTCGGTCCCCTAGGATGCTTCCAAGCCACCTTCAACTCAACAAAGAGAAAGTAGTCTAAAATACTTGTAAGAATCAAGTTCTATTCAAATGCTTCATGACCAGGTGCCAGGAAGAGCGGCAGATCTCCCTGCCCTCAGTGTTGGGGGTGCCTCCAACCTCCTCCATATTCTTAATCATTCCATAGGGGCTGCGGTTGCTGTGACGTTGTCCCAGATCAATTAAATCCTGGGCACTCTGGGGGTGACATTCAGATTAGTGGGAGGGTGACTGAAAATCAATCCTTCCTTTTCAGGCTGCAGGTGCCCACAGATTTCCTGGTGTCAGTAGTGAACTCTCATTTCACACACAAAGGCAAAGATGGCCTGGCCGTTCAGGGCCGCTAGCTGATTGCTGAGGTGATGTACGAAGAAAAGGAACGCCGGGGGTCTTACCTTGTCATTAAGGGCACTGACACAAAAAGACTCCTTTATACCAGAGTTGGAAAGTGGAGAGGATGGAATTCCTATTTCACCAAACCTTGAAGTAAAATTACCTTGAGAATTTGGGCTTCATACAGGGATAAGAGCACCAACCTTCATTATCCGGCCAGGACTTGAAGGCAAGAAATGCTTTTTGAGGAAAAGTATTACTTAGGAGAGGAGAGGGGAAGAAAAGATGAGTCAAGGTTAGGCGAAGTGAATTCCACCATTTAATTAGCAATCACCCCTGCCCTGCCAGACACAGCCAGTGTGCATGATTCCTGAATGGTGAAGTCAAAGCAAAGAAGCAGGTAATTAGACAGCAGGCACTGGAGTGTTAAGAAGTGTCACGTTTCCAGGGTTTGCATGGAGAGCAAACTGGATGTATGTGCTATGCTTTTAATATAGTCTGCTTTCTAATTAGCAATCAGGATGGATTTGTCAGTCATTCCTCCTATAATGCAGAAAGCACCGGAACGTAGGAAAAAAAGCAAGTTCAGAAAATCAATTATGCTTATATTTACATTCCCTCAAGGCTGAGGCATTGCAAAAACTGCCGAAATATTATCTTTCTGTTTACAAAGGAGCAGGAAGGAAGGGTGAGACTGCAATTCCACATAATGAATAAATCTCTAGCTGTTTGGTGAAAGGTACAATAGCTGAATATTTATGAGATTGGTGATGGGAAATGCATTTTGTATGGTCAGCAATTGTAGAAATAGTAGTTTTAAATCTACCATTTTTAAAGAGCATAGGAACATGTACATGTTCAAAAATATAAAATCATCTTTTACAGATAGGGAGTTAACAGAAAATGCTTTAAAATTCAGCCTTTTTATTGCATGGCAATTGGCAGAATAGGAATTTATGATCTCTCTCAAATAGCCCTATGAGTGTAACAACACACTCACACAAGGCGTGATATATAACTTCTTTACAGCCTTCTCAAAGCGGGAGTCTAAACTCATTCAGAGACTTCTTAATTTCCAATGCAGTGAATACTTCCCAGGATTCATCTTAACAGGCTTCCCTGTGGTCGTTGCCATGGATGACTTCTTCCCGCTTCTTCACACAGTCCCACCCTTCCTTTCTGTGATATCTCACTTTCGATGGTCCTTCTGCCTCTCTGATCATCCCATTTATATCTCCTTCGTGAGCTTCTCTTTATCTGCATGTGTCTTTTTAAAGTTTATGTTTATTGCTTTTAGAGAGAAAGATAAAAACATCAATTTATGCTCCACTTACTTACGCATTCATAGGTTGGTCCTTGTATGTGTTCTGACAAAGGATCGAACTCACAACCTTGGCATATCAGGACAATGCTCCAACCAAATGAGCTACCCAACCAGGGCTCTCTGCATGTGCCCCACTGTTCGGCTTGCACATTTTCTTTGAGCGTTATTTGCTCCTTACCAAGGGCTTTAACTGCAGTTGACAGGCTGAAGATACCTAAATCTCTACTCCTTGTTCTGACCTGACCGAGGTCTCAGGCTCAACATCTAACTTCCAGACAGACAACACTTTCTATAAAGTACATCCGAGGTAGACCCTGTTATCCTTCCAGTTTTTAGTCCTTCTCCTCCTCTTGTCCTCCCTGCTGCTGCTGCTGTTGTCCGTGGCAGGCAGCCTCCAGGACAATCCCCAATGACTTCCACTTCTGTTCCTGCCCTTGTTCTTCGATTCCCCTTGACTGTGGACCAGACCCAGAGCCTTGCTTCTACCACAGAGAACACAGCAATGAGCACCTCCAACATCAGGTTGCACAAATGATAGAGACTTCCTCCATGCTCTCACCTCTCTGTTCCTCCCTCCCCCTCTCACCCTGAGGGAAGCCAGATGCCACGTTGTGCACTGCCCTACAGAGAAGCTCACAAGACAAAGGACTGATGCCACCAGACAACAGCCAGGGAGTACCTGAGTCCTGCCAACAGTCATGTGAGTGAGCCTGGTAGCAGGTTGCGCCTTGAGATGGCTCAGCTATAAATAACTTGACTGCAGTTTGCAGAGTTCATATACAATATTAGTCCACTGTTTCATAGATTAAACAATACATTGTTTAGAAAAATACACATGGTGAAACCATAAAGAAAAGAGGGAAATGATTAATGAGATATTGAGAGCAGTGGTTACCCGTGCTGGGATAGTGTGGAATAAAATTAAGTAAGTGACCATAGAGACTTCTGAGGTGTTGGTACTATTTAAGCTTAATGGTAAGAAGTGAATGTTTTATTACCCTTTAAATTTTATTTCTGCTTTACACATGTATATATAGGTATAATGTATTCTTTGCATATTTGATATATTTCACAATTTAAAAGTATAAATAAAAGTAAATGTATCCCATACAATTCGGCAACCTTACTTCTGGGTATATATCCAAAAGAATTGAAAGCAAGGTCTTAAAGAGATATGTGCACACCCATGTTCTTTGCAGCAGGCTTCACAATAGCTAAGCGATAGAAGCAACCCAATTTTCTGTCAACAGATGAATGGACAAGCAAAATGCGGTGGGTGCATGCAATGGGATATTATGCAGCCTTAAAAGAGAAGGAAACCTTGTCACATGCTACAACATAAATGAACCTTGAGGACATTATGCTAAGTGAGATAAGCCAGTCACAGAGAACTAATATTGTATGATTACACTCATGTGAGGTAAACAGAGTAGTCAAAATCATGGAAGCAGAAAGCAAAATGGTGATTCCCAGGGGGAGGCAGGGGGTGAGCAGATAGGAGTTGTTGTCAAATGGCTGTAGAGTTTCAGTTCTGCAAGATGAACAAGTTCTGGAGATCTATTTCACAACAAAGGGAACACTCTTAACACCACCAAATTATGCACTGAAAATGGGCAAGATGGTAAGGGTTATGGTATGGTTTTTAACCAGAATAAACAATATGTTTAATCAAAAATGTAAATGTGTATTTTTAATTTAAAAATTTCAAACTAAATAGATATCTTTATATACTCTCCTTTCTCAGACAAGATTAAAATGTTAATAAATTGTTTTAACTTTTTATTTTGAAATAATTGAGATCTCCCCCCAAAAAGCTGAAAAGTAGTTCAAAGTTCATCCAGACTCATCACTCAGCCTCCTCTAATGTTAGTAACACAAATACCCGTAGTTTAATTTTCAAAACCAGGACATCACCATTGCCACAAAGTTGTTATCAAAACTGGAGACTGTGCCCTGACACCACCGGTTTTCCCACTAACGTCCTTTCTCTGCCCCAGGACCTAAGCAGGGACCCCACCCTGCCTCCTAGCCTTCCGCACACACTCTGCGGCCAGTCCTCATTTCCTCCTTGTCTTTCATGTTCTTGACAGAGAATTGGTCAGTTATTTTGTAAAACATTGTTGTTGTTGTTTTCTTACGTTTTCTCCAAGCTCTATCAGCCTTAAGCCTGTGGGCAAGAACACCACCTGAAGTAGTGGCCTGTCCTTCTCAGTGACTCTCCCCTTCGTACCGGTGACGTTAACTCTGATCATGGGCCTAGGTCATGTCTGCAAAACGTTGCCTCTCTAAAGTCACTATGACTCCTTTTGCGATTAGTGGAGATGGTTTGAAGGTGTGCTAATATGCTGTCTTTCATCAAACTTTCGTCCAGTGATTTTAGTATCGATCTTATTCAGTGGATCTTACCTAGGAAAATTTTCGGATTTCTTTCATTCCTTCTACATTTTTAATTGGAATTTGTCTGTAGGGAAGGGCTGTCTCTTCTCCTCACTTATTTATTTGATGACTTATTTATGTCAGTGTTGGCTCAAGGATATTTATATCATTCTAATGCTTATAGTCCAATATCTAAGTTATTGTTCAAATCGTCCCATTTTTGGCCACTTGGAGTTTCTTCAGGTTAACTCCTGTTTCCTTATGACATACCATCATCCTTTTTTTCAGCACTTCTCCTCATTTTCTGACTCCACAAGATGTGCCAGTCTCATCTTTTGTTTTCTCTGGTCCAGCCCTGGAATCAATCACTTTTCCAAGGAACTCCGGTTTCTTTCACTGGAGAATAGTATTTATAAGCCAAGATTTTGCCACAGGGCATGCTCATGGCTACTGGAATATCATTCCTCCTAGTCTCTCTCTGTCAACAAAGCTGAGAAATATATATGTACGTGACTACTAGCCCACACATACACCCATCTACGTTTACTTATACATCTATCTGTCTGTATATTAAAACCGTGAATTCATATGGATACCTGTGATTCCAGCACAACCCCATGAGGCTCATTTGGCCCTTCTCCATTTATCTGTAACTTCTTTCTCCATGAAGGTATTAACAAGTTTATTACCTACATGAGAAATTGGAATTAATTAGCATTTTGGTGATACTGCCTTTACATGAAAAACAGCGAGAGAACAGGCTCTCATTGTTTATAATATAGTCATTTGTTTGTTAAATATTAGTATATAAAATATACTATATTTATCTGCATATAAGAGATGCATGTAAAACGGTTACACAATTGCTAATCTATTCCCGTATGAGTACAGATTTACTAACTATATAACAGTGTTTGTTTACAGTTCTTTTTATCTTTAGCCTCATAATATTCAACCAAAATATGAGTTTTCTAAAGCTATTTAGGTTAGTTTTTGTTTTTAAGGTTTTTTTTTTAATCTGTTGAGTACAGTAATGCCACTGATTTGTACTATGGTTTGGTTCATTTGTTGCTGATTATATTCCATTTTGGATTTCCTCCACTTCCTGGTTGATTTTAATTACTTCTTAGGGAGGTTTGTGTAGGAAATATTGCTATGGTTCTGAAAGTCATACCTCTGAATATATTCAGATTAGTGTAGCTCCTCCTCACCCCTACTAACCTGTCATTCCTTCCCTCTTCCCACACCCTTTTCCACCAACCGCTGTAGATAACCAGACTCTAGTTTCTCAGTGATCTTGCTTGTATTTCTTTTGCACAAATGTGCAAATACATACATGTATTTTCTTATATTCTTATATTCCCTTCTTTCTCACACAAAGAATAGTGTGCTACATATACTCTTTCGTACTTTTTCTTTTCACTTAATTTGTGTCCTGGAAATCTCTCCATGTAAGTTCATAAATATCTTCCTCATTCTTCTCCACAACATCATAGTACTCCATATGATTTGGCACCCCTACATAATGGACTCCCTATTTGGTAGAATTTTATGTTTCCAGTGTTTTGCAAGTACAAAAGTGTTATATTACATCACCTGGGCATATATATCTTTGTGTGTGTGTGTGTGTGTGTGCGCGCGCGCGCAGGCTAAATTTCCGGAGGTGGGGTTTCTGAGTCAAAAACTGAGGGCCTGCGTAGTGCCCTTAGGGGTTGCTTTCTGCCCGGAAGAGTGGGGCTAGCGCCGGTTCTCGCCAGCAGTTCGTTCGGGAGCATCTGTGTCCTGTCAGCCTTGCTGACAAAGCCTGTTGAGATGCTTTTTGATTTTCCCAAGTCTGACAGTGAGAAATAATACTAGTATTATTTTAATGTACATTTCTTTCATTATAAGTGAATCTGCACATTTTTATGTTTGAAAACTCTTTAGATGTTTTTGCATCTGTTCATGGTTTCCCCCCCATTTTTCTAATAGTCCTTGGTCCTTTGTGTCTCAATTTCTACAAGATCTGTATATGTTCTTGTCTGTGGAATACGCTACAGAAATGTATTCCTAGTTTGTCGATTGTCCTTTGATTTTGCCCATGATGTGAGTGTACGTGAAATATTTTTTTTAGTAGTCACACCGGTCAGTCTTTACTTTTATTACCCTGAATTTTGAGTCATGACTGCAGAGGCTTTTCCTACATCCTCTCTAAGGTTAAAAAAGAATTTTCCCATGTTTTCTTCACACACTTAGATGTTTTCATTTTTTTACATTTAGATCCCTAACCTTTTGGAGTTCATTCTTGTGTGTAGTGTGAGATATATATCTAATTTTATCTTCTCCAAAATGCTATCCAGTTGTTCAGCACCATTTATTAAAAACTCATTCCAATGATCAGAGTTGCCCCCTAATAAATTTTTAAAGCTATAACATGAAGAGATCATGAGAACTATCAACACAAGAAATTGTCAGATTATATATATGACAAAAAGCAGAATACACACACACAGACACACACACACACACAAAGCAGAGAGAAGAGCATTGACAGATGAGGCCAAACTAAGGAAGCTGTGCCTAAAATACATACGGAGGAAGGGCATTTTATAACAATTTTTTAAAAGCCAGTTTATCAAGAATACATAACATTCTTAAATGTGTATAAATGGTAGTGTGTCTTTTGACTGATTCCCAAGTCTGACAAAATTCTGTGGCTCTCATTTAACACAAAAGTTGGGGTGGAAAATCATTTCTTTATTTGTTCTTCTGAAATTGTTTTCTATTTCAACCCACAGAGCCAGAGGCACAATGATGAGTCTTCAGCTACATCTACGGTAACATCTTGACACCCTCAACATACTTTTAGATCCTTGGAAAACAGCTGGGTATAGTATTCATTCAATTCTTCCAGCTGTGAGTTTTTATCTTCTGCTTTTAGCTTCTTAAAGTTTTGCCAATTCATTTCCATTCTCCTAGCAAAGCTTCAGATAATGAACACATCAATTTGTTTTAAAGGGAGTGGTTCAGGAATAGGCCTTTTTACTCTGAAAGACCCTGAAAAAAACAAGCAAAGCAGTTCTTGGCTACTTTACATAGACAATCCAACTCCGTCTTGGTCCTGAGCCCTGCCTTACCTCCCACCCTGCAAAAGCATTGTGAGATGAATCGTTTAATTTCAAAACACTTTGTGTTAATTACAGACTGGATGGTGGATTTTGCTATAAGTAGGATCAAAGTTTGACATTCAGAAAACTCTCCACAATCCAGCTTTAAGGTGTACTCTACCTACTTAGTGAGTGGACTAAGTAGGTAGGATTTGTACCAAAGGATTTATCCGTAGCTCTGAGCTGTCGGAATCAGTGAGTCAGCCCAAGTCTTCTCTTCCTGTTTATGAAATATTTTTCCTCCAGGGAGTTCTCACATTCATTACCTCATTAATCATCCACTATTCCCTTGGAGAAAGAAAAGTGAGTAAATATGGGTTATAATTCCCAGGAGGGAATATTGAGGCTCACAGTGAAAAAACAATTTGTTAATTCAAATTTGTGAGATAAAAAAAAAAAAAATGCTGCCCTAGGAAAATGTGGAGTGATCATGGAGATTTTGTTGTTTTAACCCCTAAAATTGACACTGAGAATAAGGGGTGAACTCTGCCCAATGAACATCATTAGTGTTAATTTGTAAATTAACCTGAAAAGACCTTCAGAGTGCTGGAGCAAGACTGTTGGTCAAATTTGCACATAATACACACACCTATCAGAGCCTCTTCTGGCCAAGCTGCAGAAAGTCCTACCCCCTTGTGCATGCTACAAGGACTTACAAAGCCTGACTCGGGGATAAACCACTGACCTTCCTCATCTGCAAAACAAGTCCTGGCACCTAGCTCAAGCCTTTTGTCTGAAATACTTACCGAGAATGAAAGATGTGAAAAGTTCTTTACTCCTTAAAAAAAAAATTACGCATGGTCAGCTCCAGGACTTTAATAGAAATGAGGGCTTTATGTCACTAGGACCTGAATGAAATTTTAATAAAAATTAAAATGTCATGCAAGTACTTTTTGCTGTTTTGTGGCTCCAGGTATTTTTTTCTGCCTGATGTGGTCACGATTCCAGCCAATGAGTCTTTTACAGGTTGGTCACCATTTGAAGGTAGTGACATGTTTATTACCTATATGAGAAGCTGGAATTAATTAGCATTTTGGTGATACTGTCTTTACACGAATAATTTTTATCATTCCTGACAACAAAAAGGAGAAAACATTATTCTCATTTTACAAATAAAATGTGGATACAGACAAAATTGCTAAAGATACTTATCCAGGATGCCACAGCCAGTAGGCATTAGAGCTGATATTTGAATGCAGGTCTTTTGATTCTTAAATACATGTTTTTCCTAATACAGGAAACATTTGCCAGCAATGACATTTCATCGTGATTTGATTTATTCCAATATCTTAGACTAGGTAATTCACAAAGTGAACATGAATCTGTATTTGTTGTGTTGGAAATACCAGGCTTCTGGACAAGATGTAAGCAAACTCAACAGCCACAAGTGGAAGACGAAAAGTGATGTCATTCCCTTGGAAGATGGCAGCTCATGCACACTTTCTAAAGGATGCTCTCTGAGAGCGCCATGATCTGAGAGAGCTGGAGAAGTAAGCATTTTTGTTGTTTTTTAAATACATGACCAAAGAACAATGTTTGAGGCTAAAATTATTACTGTCATACACTATGGCATTCATCTTCGGCTTTTCTTTTGCTCCAACATTCCTGTGAAATGCAACACACTGATGTCAATAACAGTGTGGTTCTGTGCTACAATTCACGGTTAACAGTCAGCCTGCCTGAATCCCAGAGGACAGGGTGTGGCGATCCCTGCAGAAGTTTGGTAAAGGCCCCATCCTCAGATGATTCGGCTGTGAGAGGCAGGGGGTTAGGAAGAGCCATATTTTCACCACTAAATAAATCCAATCCTCATTAGAACAAGCAACTCATGCATTCATGCAAATTATTAGAAATAACAGCCTAAAAAATTACAGAGAATCCCCCCTTCCTCCAGCCTGATGTAGCCCCATACCAGGGGGTACAGCTGGATAAGTGCAGACTGTGTCTGTCCTGACTCCCCTCTCTGGTCCCATTGGGGCATGACCTCCACAACCAGAGGCAAGCCACCCACCCAGTGACATGAAAGCCCAGGTCTGTGCATTTCACTAAAAAGGAATGGTGATTTACAAAAAAAAAAAAAAACAACAACAACAAGAAAAACATGGGACAGGGTGGTGATGGCCTGAAGGAAGAAGGGATGGGGGCTGGGTGGAGGTGAACAAAGCAGAGGAAATGGGGATATCTGTAATAGTGTCAGCAATAAAATAAAGAAAAGAAAACACACATTTAACCTAACTCAAAATTAAAGAAATGCATATTAAAATCATTTTTACTTCTCAAAGTTGTAATTTTGTAAAGCCAAACCTGCACTGATGAAGAGAGCATGTGATAACTCCTAGGCTCTGCTGCTGGCACAGTGCATGTCAGCAGAAACCTGCTGGAAAGCACTGTGGCGATGTGACTCCAAAGGTCAAGAAGAAGGCTACTACGGATCCTGGAAGATGGCGGTGCAGTAGGAGGAGGCAGATTCCACTTCCCCCTACACACCGGACAAAAACCTAGCCAATCTACAGAGGAACAGAGCAAACAGCCAACAGTACCACAGCATATATGGAAATAGGAGATCAAAAACTGTAGCAGACATTGAAAAAACAGACAGTAAGGAGAATTCTTCAGGACAATAAGAGCCCAGGGATCAATGTGGAGACCAGGGCAGCTGAAGCCCCAGGCCCAGCGCTTTCCGGGGCTGCCATAGGGCTCTAGGGAGGGAGCCGGGTCAACCGCTCACTCCCTGGCCAAAAAAGGGTTGAGCAGCAACAGCTGAGACCTGGTTGCTTGAAGTCGCAGAGTAGTTAAGGTCTTTGTGGCAAACACACTGGGGCTGTGAGCACCCATGCATAACCCTGGGTGGAGTGCACACCAGAGCCGGTGTGACCAGAGGCACCCACAACTGGAGAAAGGGGCTTTGTGGAAGGCCTGTAGCCCACACCAGGAACCCAGGGGGTGCAAGTGATCCCCGGAAGAACCAGAGCCCATGCATGTGACCCAGGGAGTGCGCAAGATCTGTGGGAAACCCGGAGCTCCCCCGCCCCATGAACCCAGGGTGAGCACGTGCAATGCAGGAAACCCAGGGAGCCCACACTCGTAAACTCCAGCAGTGCGCATGCTCCATAGGAAACCCGGAACCTGCACCCATAAACCAGGGACAGCACGTGCACCTCGTAGGAGACTCAGAGCTCACACCTGTAAACCCTGGGGAATGCTCGATCAGTGGGAGACCCAAGCTCACACCCATAAAATCGGGGAAAGTGCGCTCCACAGCAGGCCCAGAGCTCATGCCCTGAGGCCCTGTGTGGAGAGGCACTGGGCTAGCCCTGGGGAGAGTAGCCCAAAGCTGACTGAGTGCTGAACAGGGAGAAAAGCGATACCATTGCCTCTCTGCCAGTTGCAGCCAGCAAGACCAGAAAAACTGGCTTGGCAATTTTGAAACCAGCAAGATTTTTTTTTTAATTATATCTTTTTTATTTTTTTATTATTTTTACCTTTTTTATCCCTCATTTCCTTTTGCTTCTCTTCTTTTTTGTTTGATTCTTTCTTCTTTTCTTTCCAATTTTATTTCTTCTTCCTTACTCTTTTGTTTTCTTTCTTTTTTTTTCTCTTTTTAAATGCCCACGAGTGAGACAAAACAAAAAAACAAAAAAACCCTGGAACTGTGAAAAAACCAAAGTTGGACCCAAAGAGGGGGCATCCCAACAGCTGAGACAGTGGAAGCTGTGAACACCAGGACACCCGAAGGAGACTGCACCACTGAATCTCACAGGTATTCTACCACAGCAGTTCACACCATAAACTCAGGTAGACAGAACAGATCAATTTGAGAAGCTGAGGCTAACAAGAAGAGCCTCACAAACAATGGGAAGACAAAGAAACAATCCCCAAATAAAAGGAAAGGAGGAAGCATCAGAAAGAATGCTAAATGAAACAAAGGCAACTCAACTATCAGATAATGAGTTCAAAGCAATGGTTGTCAGGAAGCTCCATGAGCTCTCAATGAGATACCAGAAACTACAGGGAAGCTACAATGAACTCACTGCAAACTATATCAACATGAAAGAGGAAATAGAAACTATCAAAAAGGGCCAAGAGGAAATGAAGAATACAATTTCTGAACTGAAGAACACAGTGGAAGGAATGAAAAGCAGAATTGATGAAGCAGAAGATCGGATCAGCGAGTTGGAGGACAAAGTAGAAAAAAACACCCAGAAAGAGCAAGAAAAGGAAAAGAGCCTCAGAAAGAATAAAGAGGGATTAAGAAAAATGCAAGACAATATGAAACGTAATAATATCCATATAATAGGGATACCAGAAGGAGAAGAAGAGCAAGGGATAGAAAACTTATTTGAAAAAGTAATGATGGAAAACTTCCCTAATTTGATGAGAGAAAAAGTCACACAAATCCAGGAAACACAGAGAGTCCCAATCAAGAGGAAACCAAAGAGGCCCACCTCAAGACACATCATAATTAAAATGGCAAATTACAAGACAAAGAGAGAATCTTAAAGGCAGCAAGGGAGAAAAAAGAAGTCACATACAAGAGAGCCCGATAAGGTTAGCAGCTGACTTCTCAATGGAAATGCTCCAAGCCAGAAGAGAACGGCAAGAAATATTCCAAGTAATGAGAGCCAAAGGCCTGCAACCAAGACTACTTTACCCAGCAAGGCTTTCAATCAAGATAGAAGGCCAAAGAAAGAGCTTCCCAGACAATAGAAGTCTAAAAGAATACACCTCTACGAAACCAGTTCTGCAAGAAATACTAAAGGGACTGCTTTAAGGAAAGGAAGGAAAAGAGAGAGAGACAGGAACACAGGTATGAAAATGGCAATGAATAAGTACCTATCAATAATAATCTTAAATGTAAATGGATTAAATGCTCCAATCAAAAGACATAGAATAGCTGAATGGATAAGAAAACATGACCCACACATATGCTGCCTACAAGAGACCCACCTCAGGACAAAAGACCTACACAGACTCAAAGTGAAGGGCTGGAAACACATTTTCCAAGCAAATGGACAGGAAAAAAGAGCTGGGGAAGCAATACTCATATCAGACAAAATAGACTTCAAAAGAAGAGCCATAAAGAGAGACCCAGAAGGTCATTTCATAATACTCAAGGGGAGAATCCGCCAAGAAGACATAAACATTGTAAATATATATGCACCCAACATAGGAGCACCTAAATACATAAAGAATATCTTAGAGGATGTCAAGAAAGATATTGACAGCAACACAATCATAGTAGGAGATTTTAACACCCCACTGTCAAAAATGGACAGATCTTCCAAACAAAATATCAACAAAGATATTGTGGCATTGAACAACACTCTAGATGAAATGGACTTAACTGATATATATAGAGAGCCCTTCATCC